>JAYMFT010128194.1:0-13097 GCA_038088735.1 Panulirus argus | reverse complement strand
AAATCCTTTTAGTCTTTTATGACCTAGGATTCAATCCCACTGAAAACCAGAGTCTTAAAGTACATGTGGGACAGACTGTCCACTGCCATCTTTGGCCTGTATATAATCATACAAGTGAGGTAATGTCCTGGTTAAGCAAACTTAACATTAAAGAGAATCCCTACTTTCAGTGATGGTTTGCATATCACTTCATAAAGCAATGAAGATATGACTTATTATTTATTTCAATTTTCAAGATATTTATGGGATTAGAATGAGTTGTGTTCTTTAATTCCAAGATGGCAAACTTCCTGCAGTCTCATCCAGATGCTTAGCAAACATTTTATATAATTAGCAAACATATGAAGAATGAATGATACAATTTTTAAACAATCACTGCCATAAAAGAGAGAATATAAAATAGATTTGCTGCTAAGAGGTATGTCATCATACTTTCCAGCCTACTGGTCACTGTCATGTTATGTGATAAGTGTTATTAGTTTTTATGTAGTCTCTAGTATGTCAAAGTGTGGGCACAAACTATTATATCATAAATAGCAACTATTATTCAGTTGTATTATACAAAGTTCAATATAGTTCTACCTTGAGTGATTTTGTAAGACATCTCATTCCTTGGCAGTTAGCATGTGAATTACTGTTATCTTTACAGGTTTTTGTTAAGTTGCAAACACAGGGTAATTCCAGAATTGCATGTTGTATATTGTGTTGTACAGTGAGGTATAAGAAAAATAAACTACGTATTGTATAAGATTTTTATAGAAAATTTACTTCAGAACAGTATCAAACACCCCTTAACCATATGGTGTGAAAAATATGGATCAAGGTCGTTTTTGTGTCAGTTATCTTTATATGATGTATCAAGTTTATGACTTATACATGCTATTTGTATTATGATTATTATCAAAAGTAATGCAATAATGTAGGTTTCAAAAACTTTGGTTTCTAAATGATTACATAAAATTGCATTATATTTTAATAGTTTTTCCTGAAGTCTTAAGTACAATAGCATTCTTTTCATTCAGCTGTGAAACCAGAATTTACAGATATTTATATTATTAGTTAGATTTCAAATGTTTAATTCTGGGTCTTCACTTCATCAATATTTTTAAAGCACTCACTTATCTTCCTAGATACTCTCTTTTTTTTTTTTTTACAGTATAAAGAATATAACTAGAAATTTCTTTTTAAACCACTACAAAGTTAACCTTTGATTTAGCAACACCTGCCAGATGCTTCTGGTAACATTGTACAGGGGTACCTAGTGACAGCACTAGGATCCCAATTCCTCTATCAAGGAATAAAGTATTGAAACTGATTTAGTTTTATACATGTCTTCTGAGAATTCATATTAGTACTATAACTAATGATATTGCTGTGTATGTACAAGAAAGCCCAGCAGGATTCACGTAGGAATGTGGTTTATTTAGTAAAGCTTAAATCCTGTTTATCGAACGTTGAAATGATTGTTTATGAATGTATTATGATGTCACTTGTAAATATGGAGGTACTGTATATATCAGTATGAAGTGTTAACATGCTGATGTTACACTTGTATTTTTTGGTGCATTTTATCTTTTTTTATGTATAAAAGGTCCATAGTTGTATTTAACATACATAACGAACGTAAGAATATAACATATAATGGCAAAATGATATAATGTAACAAATACTATATATATATGCCATCAGAAGGATAACTTATTTAGATGTGTATTTCCAATGCTCTCTCAGTCCTTCATTGTTGTTTTTCATTGCTCCTGTGTTTAAACCTCTTTTCATCATGGACACAAACTTCATATAAATACATGTGTATAATTTTCATTGAATATTTGTTTCAAGAATCATAGTTTCATTTCCCTCTTGTATTTAGAACATGCAATAAGAAAGTAAACTTCATTTGCTCTCTTAAGTAGAGGCATAAGTGAACAAAGAAGCAGCTGATTTAGAAAAATGACAAACAAAACATATATGCAAGAGGGTGAAATGCGTGCACGTAATAGAGTTAGTTATTGATAGGTACATCAAAAGGACAAGGAAGTATACTACTCTCCTCCTCAAATGAATATAAGAAAATTATACAAAATCATAAGAGTGAAATGGAACGATGTGGTATACTGGAATCGACTTGCTGTCAATGGACTGAACTAGAGCAAGTGAAACGTCTGGGGTAAACCATGGAAAGGTCTGTGGGGCCTGGATGTCGAAAGGGAGCTGTGATTTCAGCGCATTACACATGACAGCTAGTGTGTGTGTGCGATTTTTTTTTTCTACCTCGCTAATAATGCAAGGGGTGGTGTCAGGAATGGATGAAGGCGAGCAAGTATGAATATATGATGCCTGGTTATGGAAACGGGGCACTGATTTTGTTAACTATGCATAACGGCAAAAGAGTGGATGCTAGTCATAGGTGTTTGGCTAGTTTTTTTTTTTCCGTATCAATGTGCCATTAAATCTTATGGATACCACTAAATTTGTGTTAATTGAAACAAAGTTCATTTGCTGAACATACTAGTGATAAAGATTGACACTTACCTCGCATTTTTTTTTTTGGCCAGAGGATAAAAGTATTCTATTAGAGTATGTGCCTTATCTAATTGAACTTTATTTTATTTTGCGTAATGTTTTACAATCCTTGGTGCACTAGGGGTGAAATCAAAATTTCCAGGTTATAATCTCAGAATTTAATGTCATTTCGATATATTTCCCATAATAGTAAATCATGACAATGTTAAAATCATTTTAACAGTTTGCAAGTATAAAGAGCAAATTTCTTCATGCTGTCATCTAAATACCAGAGCAACTTTGTAAAAGTAAAGTAGGCAAGCATAAAGAAAATAATGCAGGTAATACACATACGTCATGACAACGACAGTGGCGCCATCTCATCATTGCTCTCAACTAAAATAAGAATCGCAAACGTCGTCGTAGAGTTTACCTTCTTAACTATATATTTCTTTGCCCCCTCCTTCTGGGTTAGGGGAGGGGGTAGTGAGACTGTGGTGAATGTAAACAAAGCGTCACGAGGCAGCTGACGGCAACGTTTTGTTTACAAACACCATAGTGACGTTTGTGACGCTACGCTGCTTTACCTCTCCTTGCTGGGCTGCCTCTCTAATCAACTGGTATGTATGGTCAGGAAGCCAGAAAAAATATAAGAATTATTTATTTTAACTGCTTGAATATTCAAACTACTGTATTCAAACTACTGTAGAAGTTCAGCTGTGATGTAGGCCGTAGAATTGCCTTGGAATATGATTGAGTAGGATAAGAGTGGCAGAGCTTCTTGTGAACTTTATTAATACACTGATAATATATACATGAACTGATTATTTTGTCGGTACCGGCATTGTAGTTCAGCCACCGTTATCCGATATATCTCCTGGTGCCACTACATTTCTGGGTTTATCGACTTCTGTCTGTATTAGGAAATCTATTGCAAACATCATGATTGATGTTTACTGTATGTTACTTATGATAATGATATTCCTCAATACTATTGTCTCAGCTCTTGTTGTAGAACAGAATTCACACAAATCAATGCATACAGCTTTTACTAATTCTTTAACTTGTATAATGCATAACACCTCAAAAATTACCATTCCCAAGTCCCTCCACCCCATTATTTTTATCTTTAGATATATGCATTATGTTCTTAAAGAAAGTGTTCATGAAAGTAGTAAATTATCGTCTTTATTGGGATGGGAGGGTGTTGAGTGAATGAGGGAGGACCTGGGCTGTATTAATGAAACACTCACTTCACTAATGTTAATGAGAGGGGAGAGAGTTTCATGGATCTGTTGTGTATGGATATGATTACAGTACTACAGTCATTGTTTTATCACATGGCATTGTTCATGAGGGTTCTGGAAATGGTTGTCTTCAGGCATCACTTCATGATTTTTAACTTTCAGCATATAGTAATACACAGTTCAAGTGGTTTTACCAGATTTTGGCTCCAAGATGTTATGCTGTGAGTGAAAAGTCACCTTTTGCAAGGCTATATCATTGGGAGTACAGTCTAGTCAAAGAACTTTACATTCCAAAGGAGTCTGCTTCCCTGCAACTTGAAGTAGTGCAGCCTTAGGCTGCAGGAACCTTTAGAAAGGTCCTGGGTTAATTCTATTCAAATAATTGAATAAACTCTAAGCTTATTTGAAAAGACTATGAAAACTGTTAAAGGGTATTCATATTTATGAGCTAGTCATTGATACTACAGTTCACTTACATTATTGGAGAGTTACCTTGCATGAAACAATTGCACATGTATTAACATTATTCCTCACAGGAAGCTATATATGGAGACAACAGTTGACAAAGGAAGGAAGTTTATGTATCAGGTATTCATATACTAACTCAAACTTTTGTATATCCTTACTAACAAATTGTTAGTAAAAGCTATGACCAAGAGAGCAAGATATGTGAGGATGCTAAGTATACAGCACAAGGTCATTCCTGTAGCTGATCGTAAGTATTGTTTGATATATATACAGGACCTGGTTGTTTATTTCAGTTTTTGCCAAACTGTGAGTTTTGCAAACTTTTCACTGTTCACCCATATGATGAAATATGGATATCAGTGTTGCTTCTGTGCTTACTCATAAACCTTAAATTGCATGCATGGTTTAGAAATTTTGTCAGGGTTGTGCAGAAAATAATGGAAATTGTACCCTTTGAAATGATATGTTAATGTTGAAAAGTATCAGAAAAACCACAGAAAGTTATGTTGCTGTATTACCTTTATGATGGCTAGGTCTTGTGCTGTGTGCCTCCAAAAAAGGATGTGAGCAGTGTGCTTAAAAGCTTTTGATAATAGAGAAAGAGATGGTATGGACATTTTTCTTTCAGTTGACTTGATTTCTTGTACTTTTATATCATACACAAGCAAAATGTTGATTGTAACATAGATTTAGAATCATTAAACCAATTTAAACCAATAACACAAAAATTCAGTGCAAGGGAAGTTGGCTGCCAAGTGTGTGGTGGATATGAAAGGATTTTTTTTCTTTATTTTTACTGAAAGCCCTATTCTTATTTCTTACTTTCATACATAGGCTGATCTTTATTGCTGAATAACATGAATATGTGTGTAGAAATATTACACATCACACTTCATGTAAGTGTGAGGAGATTAAGTGGTTGGCATGTATGGGGAGGACATTGGCAAAGGTGTAGCTACATTATCATTTTTCATGTATACAGTACTTTAATTACTGCATTATCTACCCCAAGTACTGTACAGAAGTAAGGTTAAGATACCTCACAACATAATCCTTGCTCTCCTATCTCCCACTGTCATAGTCAGAGGAATTTTCAGCAAATTTGTTCTTAGGTTCATCTTTAGTACATCCTACAAAAGAGTAAAGACTAACAGTGCCCACTGTAGATCAATGAATGGAAAAAACTGTGACCAAAAAATTGTCAATCCAGGCCTCAGCCACAGCACTTTTCAAATATAATTTCTTCCATGTACAATCTTTGTGGGTCTGCATAAACCCAAACCCTTGTTATTTCTTGTTTTAAGTATTTGTTGATCTCAGTTGTGGTTAAGGGTAGCGTATTTATTGATTTTGTTTTGCAGGACTGTATAGGGATGTTTGGAAGATGAATATGGCAAGGGAGCAGTGGTTTCAGGAACTGCAGGAAGGACTACAGTTGGTGGCTCCATTTGGTGTATACAGAGTCCAGAAAGGCATTGCAGTTGGCAGGTGTGAACATGGACTGAAGTGACAACTTAATGCATTAAAATTCTTGGTTAACATAAGTATATGTGATATGTGAATATTCATGCAGAATACAAAACACTACTACAGTAATGGTATTGTTGTAAATTAGATACTTTTCTGATGAGTTATGCTAGATCCATCTAATCTTGCTGCTCGGTATCTTTTGGTTTCTGTGGAAAGTGGGCATACTGAATTGAGAGTGAAAGCTAATATTTCCTCTTAACTTGATCACAAAACTTTTGGCTGAGGTATATATTAATGTGCATTTTCACTGATGGGAGTTGAGCCAGTATCATTGCTGAATTTTCAATTTGTTTTTTCTTTAACCATTCAGATAGTTATTTGGTGGATTAATCATTACTTGGAGAAGAGGGAGTGTGGGAAGATATATGAGACTTACTTTCGGTATTGTGTTGAAACTGAATTTTTGTTGTTTTTGAATAGCACAGTTAGTTTCAACTATTGTTCATATGTTTCTTGACATCACTTAGCATGAATATTGTAGCAATCTACTTTTTTGTATGTTTAGTTAGGTATATAAAATGAGGCACTTAAAGGTTACAAAGTGGCTTTGGAGTTCACCAGTTATGGAGACTCCCTTGCCATAACTACCCCCTGAAGGGAGTTCCTAGAGAGAACAAGTATTAGAGATATAGGTAAATATATAGAGCAACAAGTGGAGATTTAAAGAATATCTGCCAGTTGACCTTTTACATAACATTTCCACTTTAACTCAAAGGCAGTACCACCTGGCTTAGAAAGCCTTCCATCTCTTTCTTGAAACAACAGATGTCTTGAACATGACTGAAGCCTTATATATGGAATATTTTGGAATGAGGCCATTTACAACATTGCTTCTTATAAGAGTGCCCTTCAGTAACCCCTTTCTCATGGTTCTGGTATTTTTCTTACAGGCCCTGCTTGGGATAAACTTCTCTGAACTTTCTGTCTGCAGAAAATGGTTGTTTCTTCACTGTAGCTATTGGGAGCTTTCAAAAGTCCTAGACCTTTTGATAAATTATTAGCTTTGTGTTAGTTTATCTGCTCAGAAGTTTTATATGAGAACTCTGTACATTATACCCTTGGGATCTGGGAGGAGAGTTAGTGAATTGCACATTATGATCAGGCACAAGAATCTTCTCTTTGATGACAACCTTTTACTGTTTACAATGCACCCAAACCCTAGATTTTTGGCTTAGCATGAGACCATTAATTTTAGAAATGCCCAGTTTTCACCACACTTGGAAAACTTCAAGAGAGAACTGTGCTTAAGTCCAAGTAAATCTCATAGAGACCTTTTAGACTTCACTTGAGATTATTAGGGGGAATTTATGTGAATTTATTTATTTATTTTTGCACCCTGGAACTTTGAAACCCCTTTCAGTGAGGAGTGTCTATTTGAGGATTAAGAAAATAATTTGATCAACTCAACCTGGGTTTTACGCTAGATCACAAGGTATGCAGAAAGTGGGCTCTCCCTTAGCCTTCTTTAGAAAACATTTTATTTTATTTTATTTTATTTATTCAGGAATAATGACCATTGACACTTATCTATGAACTTTGTCAGACTGTTGTCCTATCTTTGACTTTATGGATTTCTGGGGATAGGAAGGACAGAGTCTTGAGTGTCTCCAAATCACTGCTGAAGTATATTTTCACTTTTAGGTTTAATCTTTTTATGTGAAAGTTTTTCTGTAAACCCTTCCCATTCATGCAGGTATACTCTCATATTTGCAAGACAGACCACAGAGGAGGCAAATGGTGGTTTTGAAATTTGAAAAGCATTCTCTATCCAAGTAGGTGTTTTGTGACTTTTTTCTTCATTCCTTTTTTATTCATTAAATTTTTATCCTGCTGAGCCATCACCTCCCCCTCCTATTTTCCCCCAGCTGACTACTTTTAGGTTGACTTTCTTGATCCACAAATTTTTTGAGCTGTCCGTAGTGAATAGGGTGATGACATATCATCTTTGCTGCAGTCTCTGATTGGCCAAAGGCAGACCCAAAACATACAAGTTGGCACCACCATGGTTGGATGGATTGTGGTGGGTGAGAAAGATCAGTGTTTCCTGATAAGACAGAGTAAGGGTCAGAGAGCCCTAATCACAGAGTAAGGGTCAGAGAGCCCTAATCTTGATATCTTAGGGAATATCCAAGAGAATTTCTAATGCTTGTATTTCCTATTTATTTGATATGGGATACTTCAGATCTTTTGATATGAGTTTAGCTTTATGTTTAATATATGATATGGGAGAAAACATGGAGGAAATCCTGGGTAATGATATTGTAAAGGCTTGTAAATAGCAAATTCAGAAAGTTATGCAAGTTATAGTGTCAGTTAAGAGCAAGTTGATGCATTCATTATATTTCATGATACTTTAGTAAAAATGATTATGAAGGATGTAGCTCATACTGCCAAATTTGAAACCAAAGGTAGACCTGGTATCCTTGTGGTTAGTAGTTTGAGCAATAGAGTCTGTTATGTGTTGGGTCTTTGACCGACAAGTTTTCATTTTTGATACTCTACGTGTACCCCAAACTCTTGTTGTGTGTTCAGAAAAATATTTACATCACATATTTTAAGCCAAATTAGAGTGTGTATTACAAGTTGGTCTGCCTATTTGTAAGGAACTAAATTTTCCTCGGGATGGACCAACACTTGTCAACAAAATTTGTATTTGGAGTGAAGGAGGAAAGCTATGGGGAGATGATAGCAGCCATGTCAGAAATAAAGAGGAAAAGGGAAGGTATAATCATATCTTTGAAATTCTTTAGCTTCACTTAACAGTGTCTTTTTTAAGCAGAGTGTCCAATCAACTAGAAGATAAAGCAAAGAACCAAGCAAGAGAACACAAGGAAAAGTTGTGACTTGTTTAAAAATTTAGCACAAATGGGTAATTAGGTGATTGCAGTAGACTGTTGCTGGTAAAGTAAGCTGGATGTAGTTGGGATATTTGGGCTTTCCTTGTTAAGGTCTGCTTATTGCAACTTATGTGAATGAATAACATGCATCTTCTGGTGTTCTGTCATACATTGTAGAAATTTATTTCATCATTTTATTTTATGTTAGTTTTCATAGTAATATAACCTTGGGACTCCTTTTTGAGGATTCCTACAGCTTTGAGGCTACTACCTTGTCGTAGCTGATTAAGTTAGACTAATTTGGGGTTGAAAGGTTCTCAATGAAGCTATATTCATTTACATCACTGACAGTGATAAAGCCCCATCAAAGATGGCTTACGGCTTGTGGTTCTGTATTACCATTTGCAGGCAGAGTCTAGGAGTTCTTTTTTAGTACTCTGTGATATGCTGTATACGTTTGTCATCTGCTCTGACAGCGAAGTAAGGTGATGATGAGTTTAATGTTTGTTTTCCGCCAGTAAACTAGATTTATCACTGTAAACATTAGTCAATACCATTCCATTATTTTACAGTATATTTTGTGTCTGGCCTTTATCAGTACTGTTATCATCACCTGTCAGCAAAACTAAAGTGTTTTACATGTATATCAGATGTTATTAAGGATAGATTTTTGAATTGTTCTAAGAACATTTATATCCACTGTTTCATGGTAGATTTGTACCCTTAGAGTGCTGGTTTAGGTTCTTACTGGACACAGAAAATCAGTAAAACCTATTGAAGTCCTAGTCAAGTGTTGCAAGAAGCAGTTTGAGGTGCTATGATATGTTTCTTAATTTGTACACTTCACTGAAGTTGCAGTAAGATATCATAAAAGTGTGTAATGTGCTGCTATTTTATCTTTTCATGCTTGTTCACTGTTTCCTGTGTTAGCACCAGGAACAGGTGAAGAATGGCCTAATTGGCTCACCACCACTGTCTAGCTGCCCTGTATCATGCACTGAAACCAGAGCTCCCATCCACAATCAGGCCCACAGACCTTTTATGAGGTTTTTCCCTGAAGTTTTCAAGCACTTTCATTTATTATTATTGTTGTTACTATTATTGCAGGGGTTAGGCCAGTTTATCTGGATGAAAGTAGCCGATGTGGAGGGTGAAATTCTTTAGGCTTGGATGAATATCACAGGAGAAACAAACTTAATGTTTGTATATTACTGTAAAGGAGACCTCCTGCAATTATATAAAGTGATGTTCATTAAGCCAGGCTCTGAATGTTGTAGAAACAAAATAAAATATACTGTGACTGAAATGAATGTCAGAAATTATAATGATGTTGCTTTAGATATGTTAAGTAACTTATTATACACAGCTACATAAAACTTTTTTAAGCCATCATTCCTCAGCAGATGTTGTGAAGTTTATGAAGGTAAAGATTGTTCAACGGGAAAGGAAGTGGCATTGAAAGTGTTCCGTCGACACCAGGAATATGAGGGAGCACTTCAACGTGAGCTGAAGTTTCTCCATGCCCTATCCATCCCTGGGGCTCCTGTTGGTATTATCATGTTATTTTTTTATCGTTCATTTCTTTCTGTCCTATCATTAGTGTAGACTAAAGTTTGTGTTATCATTCCCAGAGCAAATTAGAAATATTATATCTGCTTTTATTTAATAAGCTTAAGGGTAAATATTTATTTTTATCGCACTTTATTGACATAAACTTCACCAACTTTCCCTTTAGAAAATTTGTTTGAATTACTGAGCAGTGAACAAATATGTAAGGGGAGAAAGAAAATGAATGTATTTAGTTTTCATTGAAAGTTGTCCGGTGCAGGTTAGCTGATGATGCCACTCATATTACTTTGTTTAGTTCCACTTTTCATTGTGGATATTTTATCACCCACCACCTTCCTGAATCACCATGCTTTCCCTTGATCTTTGAGATGAACTATTCTTAAACAAGCTTCACCCTTTCAACTTTCACAGTATCTGCAACCAACCAAAAAGACCCCTAACTCACTACTTCTAACATTCTACCACACTAGACACACCTTCATCACATTAACCTGCATACAAGGACCACCTGGCACACATGACATGAATCTGAACACACCCATTTTGATTACTTAGCACTCAGCCGACCACGCTTACACATCAAACAAAACAGTAAAACATAATGGCAAGCATTTACACAATGCATAGAATCTCAGCTATGAACATCATAGACAATCATCCTTTCTTAGAACATGCCATGCTTAGATAAATATCATAGATTGATCACATTATATTGTGTGAGTAAGTTTTTAAAAAGTTTTATAACTTTAGTATTCATTATTTCTTCATATGTTCTTTTCATTCACTCACTGTTGAACTATTCCATGTTTAAACACACCTTTACTGATATTAATATAATGAATAAGATACTGAATTTTTTCAGTCAAACACATTGGAGAGTTTCGGTGGCGAGGAAGAGATGTTCTGGTGCAGGAGTTATTGAGTCACACTATACGTAGTGTATTACTTTGTCATGAGGATTGCACTTGCTCACCATGGCTCATTATTACCTTGGCTACACACATTCTCAGGTGGGTTTCGTGTACTTGTCAGATGAAATGTTCTTTAGTACATTGCAGGACTGAATAGAGCTCGCAAGTAAAGATTCTCTTTTAATTTGATAAAGAATTATACGTACATATGGCTCTTTCCTGCCTGGGTTATAAGCAGCATATGTACCACAAAATGGAAAGTCAAACATTTTAATTGTTGCCATCTTCACAGCCAGCTGCCACCGAACATTCCTTGTCTTGAGTTCAGTTGATCTGTTAGCTACACTTTGGCACTGCTAACTTGCTGTTAACCCTCACTATCCCCAGGCAGTACCAGTCTGGGGCTCAGACCTATACACTCTTACACATTCAACATACATAAATTCAAGAGGTTGCATGACAGTAGAGTGTTCAAGAGATGGAGCCCCACAAATGTAAAACAAATAGGTAATTTCCAGAAGGTAATTTCAAGAACTCCTTCAACAGAAAAGCTACCCCTTCCAGTGGCCTGTTCCTCCCCTGCTGACTTTACCCCTGTGACATTCCTAAACCATTTTTTCCCCTTTCCCTATAGCTTTGTTTCAATCAGAGCTGGAACATCCAGAGTCCACTTCTTAAATATACTACTTGGCTCTCCTTTTTGCTCATCCTAGTTACGTCCACAGAGTTTCAGATGCCTCAGCAAGAGCCTTTGAAAAAAAGATGAACTCTCCTCACTTGATTCCTTCTGTTCTAACTTTTAGAAATTTTGATACAAGAAGAGGAGAATTTCCAGCCCCCAATTCATTCACCTGTTAGTCATCTTATATAACACACAAGGAATATGAGAGTAGTATTCTTTTTCATGTAATCCCAAGGATAGAATAAAATAGATTGCTTAATATTCTACTAGAACTTTGTTACAGTATGAAAATCTTGTATTTGATAAAATTTCTCTCGCACCTGTCATGGTTTTCAACTACATCACACATAAATGCACCTTTTAGATTATCATGCATCTTAATGCATCCATAAATCTTGAATAAAGGCCTTGAGCAAGACCAGAACCTTCATAATGCATTAAGCAAACTCTAACAGGAAACTTTGACTACATAATTAAGGTACAATATGTGATATTATATTTATGGCATGCCCAGGGCATTAACACTTAAGCTTTTATTAAAACTTCTTGGGTTTTGAGAGGAAAAAAAATCCTTACAGAGAATCACATTACTTATTTAGAGGTAATTTGCCAGGTTGCTTTCTATTTCATCATTTAAAACTTACCTGCTTCCATAAGGAGTTAATTGGAACCCCTTTTTGATTTTCTCAGGAACTCTTCTCTCCATATTGTCCTTCTGGCTGAAACATCCTCGCTCCACCCTACTGTGTAGCAGAAGACAGTTGTATATTTAGGGTGCAAAAATGAGTTTGACATAGATTTATATAGATGTTAATTAGCTGTTTACACTTTCAGGGGCCTGAAGTACCTTCATGACAATGGTGTTGTTCATGCTGACCTTAAGCCACCAAACATCATCTGGGATACTCAGACAGCCACCTTCAAACTTGTAGACTTTGGTGTGAGTTTTACCACAATGGAAAATTTTTCCCACACAATACAGAGTGCAGGTAAGGCTTGAGGAGTTAAGTTATTATTTTTTGAGTTTTCATATCTACAGTGTACAAAAAAAAAAAAAAAAAACTTGTCTGCCTCCCCATGCATTTTCAAAGGTGATGTCCCACTTATGCTTTTAGTACTTTGTCATCTCTCCTTTGGCCTTGATTACAATCTGCAGACATCTGATCATGGAAATGGCAAGGTTCCTGAGGTATTCTAGATCCATTTTTTGTGTAGATCTGAATGAAGTAAGGCGCTGATTAGGTGATTCATGAGGTAGCCACCTGTTTGTGTTTTGAGTGCCCAGTGCAGGTAGAAATCTTGTGTGCACCCACGTTTTCTTGCTTCCAGGTGAGAATTCGAGCTAGATCGG
>JAYMFT010128183.1:0-13098 GCA_038088735.1 Panulirus argus | reverse complement strand
TATATATATATATATATATATATATATATATATATATATATATATATATATATATATATATATATATATAATTACAGCGTTTTTATAATCTTCAAAATGACACCTATGTAATGTCTGCCGGCAAGATGCTTTGTAAATCATTTATTTTCAGGACAGTACATATATCACCGCCATATTCCTTCAGAAAAGGATTTAGTTGTTGCTTACAAAGCAAGATTGCACTGAGCCTCGGATGTTTTCGAGGACCATCATTCCTGTTCACATGTTCACCTCATCCTTCCGTGGAGGAAACGAAGTGTTCAGAGTTCCTGGAGAACACCAGTATAGCAAACAGGTGGGCCGGAGTGATTAATATCTGTAGCGGCTCCAGGATGAGAATTATGGGGAGGGAGATGCATCTTGTCTAACTTATCAAGGCCAGGAAGAAACGTATGGGCGGTGTCTCGCAACCTTAATGTGGAGTGAGTTATGTACGTATGGTGGGGGTCTCGTTGTATTGTAAGAGGAGAAATCCCTCCTCAGTAACAAGGAACGTACGGATGGGTCTCTCTACCTTACTGCAGAGGATGATTTGTGTAGTGGGTGTCGTTGTAAGAGGAGAATCCCCAAGTAACGAGGAACGTACGAATGGGTCTCTCTCTCTCTCTCTCTACCCTACTGTAACGGGCGGTGAGTGTGGTGGGGTCTCGCTATATTGTAAGAGGGAAACCCCTCCACTAACAAGGAAGGTATAATTGGCTCTCGCTGCCTTGAAACGGGGACATCTCCCACTTATGGTGGTAATGGTAGGGGGAAGATAGGCAAGGGAAATGGGGCAAATGAGGTGGTGATAATACTGGCGGCCACTCGCATTTGAGGCAGAGATTGTTGTTGGTATTTGTGGGACGAGGGTGGTATGACGGAACTGTAAATGGGCAGTCATGAGAGGGCGGACAAACCATGAGGAGGCGGACTTGTCATGAGGAAATGGACCAGTCATGAGTGAGTTGAAAGGCTATGAGAAAGTGGACCATCCATATAGGAATGAACCAGTCATATGGGAAGGCATATTTGTGCGTATCTTGGTCGTTGTTACGTATAAATTTCCTGCCTTAAATCGTGTCTGGCAGGGAACATACACCTCAGCAAATACCTCAACGTAACGCGAAGACTGTGACCATTAATTATGACAGCTTCCTCTCACACATTCCTCGGTCTAGGTGCGCCACAGACACCAGCCAGGTTGTTGTCTTGAGCAACATCACACGCTAGCTGTAGGCTGGAGTGAGGGGAAACACCACACTGGGAAGAGACTGGATACGAGGGCTGTATCACTACACAGAGTCCTTCCGAGACTGGAGGTCCTTACAGCACTATATAGCACGATACTGGGTCCTCTGCTAAGGCTGGATGGGAGGAGACAGAACTTAGAAGACGCTGCCGCCTTGTTAGGACTTGGATGATCCCTATAAACCGTCTCGACACATTTCCAGTGCCCACGGACGTGTCTCCCACTCTCCCACTGGGTCATTTCTTGTCCTTGTGTCGGTTATCCAACTTTCAAGTTCCCAGTGCGTCTGCTGGCCCTCTTTGCTCCTATGTGATACGTTCTCCATCTCTAAGATCTTTGTTTTATCAATGTATGGCAATATGTCCGCTCGAATTTACCCTCGGATCAGTATTATTTAACGCTAGTTTTCATATCTTCTGCTCTTCTGTTTACACGTTACCATATAACACAAATGTATAAGCGGACTGTATGTTGGAAACTTGCTACAGGACGCAGTTGTGACGCGCATGCCATCACGTCTAGGAAGACGTACAGTCATAGACGCAAATCTGTCCCCCACTCTCAGGGAAAGCACTCTCAAACCACTCTCAGAGATCTCTGATAAACAGGACTCGGTTGATGGGCCTGGAAATGCAGGTCGTCGTCCGCCCAAAGTATACTGTAGTTACAGAGATCAAAACCTTTTGTGATTCAGAAGAATGCTAGAAGATTACGAACAGAGGTTGGCGCTTGGTCTAGACATTTCATCAGTTCCTGAGAGGAAGCTGCTCAAGTTCCTCCAACAGCTCCGAGCCACTCGTCTACAATCAGTAATTGCTGGCTGTCGCGCATCATCGTAAGGGCAGGGAACAGACTTGTGTCGCGGGGGCTGATCACACTGACACACACACACACAGAAACGCCGAAGAGTATAATGTCGAGGTTGACCGATAGATCGCTACTGCCTCACAATCGGGGCTGTATATACAGTTAAAGTTAAAAAGAAACAAAGATCTTCTTGGATGGGTCCGATGAATTTCG
This sequence comes from Panulirus argus, assembly GCA_038088735.1. Classification (NCBI taxonomy): domain Eukaryota; kingdom Metazoa; phylum Arthropoda; class Malacostraca; order Decapoda; family Palinuridae; genus Panulirus; species Panulirus argus. The sequence goes on along the minus strand of JAYMFT010128183.1, from coordinate 10,808 downwards.
AAATGATCAATACGACTCATGTTGCCTCGTTAGGATTGTTAAGCGTGAATGTGAGACAAATTTCTTAATAATTATGGTAGCCCTACTTTATAGTTATTTCCATCGAAGTATGGAATCAAAATAGCATTTATAATGTCAAGTGATTGCAAATGTCGCTAGCGATCGATATATTACAATATCATGAAATCAAGGCTACTACTGTTACGTTAGACCAGTGGTCATTTCTCTACGTCACTCGTCCACAGTAAGTGGTAAGATAATCTTTTTTCCTTGTGTACATTGATTACGGTCACAATTTTCTTTTTCTTTTTTTTTCTTACCTCAGCATCCTCTTTTGTTTTCAGTTTCGATGGTTATTCACTTGCACTACTTTATTTTCCAATTTTTTGTCTATTTGTATAGAACAACTTTTTCAAATATCCAAAAATGTTCGACTTAATTGGAAGAGGAGATGATCATGAAAATGAAAGTTTTCGCTATGTAAACGATCCCTAACGCATCGACGGACCTGGTGTGGTTCCACTAATAATTATGACTTATGAATTGAGCTTGTACAGCAGCAGTCTTTTGTTTCTCTTTAAAGAATTTCATTTTTTTCGTGGTCTTATTTATATCAACTCCCACAAAGCATCAATAAGCGTTTTCATACATATTTTCCTTTCGGACCTATAAATGCCACAGAAAGATCCTTCACTTTTTTGAAGTATTTCTCACAAACATTCTTGAAGGTAAACACCTGATCTTCACATTCTCTACCACTCTTGAAACCATATTGTTCCTCCTCGTTCTGATGCTCTCTGCATGCCTCCACCCTCTTTGAGTGTCGTCCACTCTCCTATACAACTTAACAGCTACACTCTACAAAGGTACACCTCATTTATTTGAACATTCGCTTTTGTCCTCCTCGCCTCCTATACACTGGCAGTATAGATCTAACCCGCCAATCCTCAAGCACGTTACCATGAGCCATACACTGACTAAAATTCCTAATTAACCAGTCAACAACACATTCACCTGTTACCTGAGAAATTCAACTGCAATCCCACTCATTCCAGGCGCTTCATTATATTTCATTTTACATTCAAAACACACAACATCTGCCACCCGATCATCGAACGCATTCAACAGTCCTTCAAAATACTCGCGCCGTCTACTCTGTCCCTCATCTCTGCCTGTTACCACTTTCCCATTTACCCCTCCACTGATGCGTTCTCTTGTTCTCCTCACACAATTGATCTCCTGTCGAAGATTTTCCTATTCTCCCTGAAATTTGCTGACACTTATTCACCCTAACTTTCATTTCCCCTCTTTTCAGCCCTCGCACCTTCCTCTTGACCTTGCCGCTTTCTCTTGTACATCTCCCAATCACTCGCACTCCTTCCCCGGGAATAATGCACAAACACACACACACAAACACACACACACACATACACACACACCCATATATATATATATATATATATATATATATATATATATATATATATATATATATACTGGGGTAGTTCTTGTTCTCAGAGGTTGAGAATCTTAACCTCTCAACCAATTAAAACGTTTGTCAAATGCTAGAAACTGCTTATGTCAAGTTTGAGCATATTTAGATAATATATAAGATTAGTTTGTCGTTTGTGACATGCAATACCTTGTCATCTGTTTTGTCTAAGCCTATGAGGCTGTAGACTAATATACTAAATCATCTGTCTAATTGTTCTCTCGTATGTGGATACACGCATCAGGAAAGGACTCGCCTGATTGGTTCTTCGTCTCATGATATGAACGGCGGAAAGGATCCCCCTTTGAGACAAGATCTTGCCATGTTTCTTCATCAACGTAAGAAGTGGAAGAGCTGCCTCCGACGTCATAAAAAACACTTAGGATTTTATGGTCTCGGGCAGGGATTCCGATGCAACCGGAGCAGCACCCCATCAAACTGGAGCGCCTCTTCGAAAAACTAGTAGGCAATAAAGAAGAGTTAAAAACGACAAACAGGTACACAAGGGGCGCGAGAGGAGGAATGTATAAGAGCAAGCTTGACGACCATTTTGATATTGCCCGCAATAATTCCTAACGGATGATCAAGGTCGAGGAACATAGAGCCATTCTTCCAGTGAAAAGGGCACGTCGAAGAGTGGTGGCTGGTATGGATTTGGCTCCCAGCTGCGAAACGGGCGTGAAAGATGAGGGAGGTGAAAAAAAAAAAAGGAAAGGCGACTTGCAACGATTCCTGCAGCATATAGAAGAGGCCGGGTGTGTTTGTAAGTTGTGTTGGTCCTTTCCAGTGGTAGCTGCTCTAGACGAATGGAGGAACTGACGTAGGAATTCTGTTCTCAAGGGGCAGTGGAGGGTACTTACCTCTTATTCCAGGAGTGCACAGAGGAATATCATTATTCCGTTTCTGGCGATGGCTATGGACCACTCGTCTGACTGAATACGTAGTGCTCATGGAAACAGCGAAAAGTTTGGGATGATATGTTACAGACTTTTATAAATATTTCTTCATTTCCCCGGAAACTTGAATTACGGCGCTCCTGGTTTGCGATAGAGGCGAAAAAGAAGCCTCTGGCATCATGTACCGCAGATGGCACACTGGGATGGAAGGCCTCCGCAAGAGCTCACGAACGAAGAACTCATGGATCGACTCCCCCTCCTGATACGAGTGCAGCGCAAGACATTACTCACCTCCTTAGGACCCATAAGCTGTTTTCGAGAGATGGAGAAGCTCAGAATTTAGCTGTTCTCGTCGCTCTTTACGACTTCAGCGTCAGTGACCGTCACAGCTTTGTCTTCCAGCACCACGGCCTCAAATATTGGCCACTGAGGAAGTTCATATACCCTCCTGGAGCAGAGATAAGAACAAGGACTCCTCAACTTTAGCCCGGCATCACCGTATACTCGAGATGGTCATCCCAAACGTCTTCTGTGTCTCCGCCGGAACGTCATCTGATCCGGTTTTGGAGAATGGAAGTCCATTGACCAGGAAGGTATTAGACTGGCATTAAGGAGGAAGCAGATGCTGCCAGGTTCAGACAAGCATCCTTGAATTCCCCAGATTTCAACTTCAGGGAGTACACTTGAGGAACAGACATTTAGAAAGGAGGTAATGCATTCATGGCATCTCAGCAAGAAAAAATATACAGAATAATCAAGTCTGAAATATTATTTGGTAAAAATGATATCAGAAGAAAATAAATGGATGTCTAACAAAATTGAAATATTATTTAATGCAATACCAGGAGGAAAATTATATGAAACAACACATACAAGAGAAATATATGTCAAAAATAATCCTGATTTATGATTAAGATCATTTCTTGATGCGCATCGGATCGACAAGTATGTATGGTGCGTGGCAGCAGGGAAAAATATCATAATTCGACAAGAAAGACCGACTACGCTTTATCCTTGCAAGTCTGGCAAAGTCTCGTCATATGTACTTGTAGGTTAGTAGTTTCTCTCTCTCTCTCTCTCTCTCTCTCTCTCTCTCTCTCTCCTTCTTCGTCTTCTGTGACGTTGATGACGATACTTTGGCATGTGTATCTAGTGAAAAGAGTTCTTACGTTATTGCAACTCGGCTCATTCTCGGGCCTAAGCAATTGTATGTCTGTTTACATGTTTATATAAAAAGCTTTATGTATTGGTACATGACGCACTAAACATGTGTCAGACGATGGTGAAGCTGAGCGATCGCCAGCCATCAAGACCGGAGTGTCGTCTCCAGAACCGATTTGTTTTGCTACGGACCTACACGCTTGGCATGTTCCTCACTGGAGTCCTCTGTGGTACAGAGGACTGAAGGTAGCGCTTCTGTAGTAACACTAGTGAAGCCCTTGTGTGTTACTGGACCTCCATTGCCGCGAGCTCTTTGATCTTAACGTCCAGGTAGAGGGTGTGGGTCTTCAGCAGAGAAGCTCCAGTTCATGAGAGAAATAAGGCACGTCATGGCGAGCGATGTTGTAGCACAGAGGACGTGAAGCTTTCATACAGTACATCACGTGGGCTGGAGGTGAGTCAAAGATGAGTGACCATACTCATCTAGTTCTCTTACTCACCTAAAACAAAATGGAGGAGGATTATCTCAATTAGAGGTACGCTTTTTCTGGGGATGCTGAATCTTGTTTTGTAAATTGTTTTCCAACTTCTGCTGGGAGTGGAATGTAAATCTTGCCTGTTTCTGATCCCTGCTGCGTGTTTCTGCACCTTCACCCAGGAGACTGATTCCAATATCTCCTCCTCCTCCAAGACTGGAGTCTCCAACTTCCACCCCAAGATGCCACCTACTCACACACAGGCCTAACTCTCCCTCACCTCCCCCTCTTCATCCTCCTCCCTACCAATATGAATTAAGGTCTTCATATCACTCTTCTTTTTCTGGTACTTTTTCTTTCCCTCTTCTTTTTTAGGGCCGAAGTTCCTTTTATGGCTTCCGTTCCCCCGCTCCTCCACCCCTTCAGGTTGACGATGATTGCATGTATAATAACTTTTTCTTCCTCCCCGCCACCTCTCTCTGTCGAGCGAGACTAAGGGGGAAGTTACAACCCGCCGCCTCCAGCCTCGTGAACGAAGACAGCAATGAGTGTGATGAGATTTTCTCCCCCCATTTGCGAGGTTCTACCGTGATTAAGGGAGATCCCATCCCATGGCTTCCGCTCCGTGGCGGTGCGTCGGAACTTAGCGTGACGACGAAGGATGGGATCTAAAGGCCCATGTAATGGTATCAATGTCTTCATTCTCTCGGCCCAGCGGGGTCGCTAATGAAGTCACCAGCATAACCTGTCTGCTGAATAGCGTCAGAGACGACACCATGACAATATAATATTCCGTAGCGTCGGAAATGACACCATGACAACACACACACACTGTAGCGTCAGAGTTGACACCATAGCACTACACCGTAGCGTCAAAATGACACCACGGCTCTCACAGCATCACCAGGGATGCGGCACCACGACCGCAAGCGGTAGCATCAGGTGGCGCGATTGCAAACAGAAAATCAGCCGAGCGAAGCACCTCGTCCGAGAGCATGTTGTGGTCGCCAGCGTCCGTCCCCATCCACAACCATCAACATCTTTCTCCAACAATATCTTCTCCCTGATCATTTATCTTGCTGTTGGTTGACTGGGAGTATTTTTCATCCGTGACAACAACTAGACATTAATAACAACTCAATAATAATCACTCAGGATTCCAGCGGACTTTGATGCTGACAAATAAAGGTTTCGGAACCATTAGAGCCACGATGGACTGCATCTTTGAGGACGCTGGTACTGGGGATGATTTTAGTTTCAGATTCTATATAAAGAACTTTTAGAGATATAATTCCGTAAGACTAAATGACGTGAGGAGGTTACCATGTACCTGCTGAGAGAAGCAGCATTAACAAAGCCCCTGAACAAGACGGTACGACCATAGTAGTTAAGAGTCGTAATCTCGTGCTTAAAGGTCGTATTGTTCTGGCCGAGTGGATAAGAGCCAAATGGAACCTGTCGAGATCGTAGATGCTCCAAATTGGCGAGGATTTTCCTGTGATGTACGGCAGTCGTTTCTCTCACCAGTATGTACCCGTGGATGATAGTAAGGTCCATTCGGTGACTTACTGAGTCAACGTATACAGTAATGGTTCCAAGGGAATGCATCGCGGTGTCCAATTCGCCTTCAGTGGTTCTCGCATATCCTCTTGTACAGAAATGATTTGGTAGCCCGAAGCGTGATGAGGGGACTTCCCTGATGCCAAGCATTTTGCTGTTGTTTGAGTGGGTTAGATATGCCGCTGCAGTATCCGCATCTAGCGGGTGTAGCTGGAGAAAAGATGCCTCTGCATTAACTGCATCTTGCTGGTGTGGCTGAATGATGTGCGTCTGTACGGAACTTGCATCTAACTGGGGTGTATCTGTCGCTACAGAACTGTCACATTGAGAAGATTATCTCATGCGACTGCATGCCGGAATACGATTTCCATTATGAAAATGAGGCGTAGTAGATAATTTTGTTTGTTTCAAGTAATGCATTTGTAACAAGTTAGGTAGAGTGGATCAGTTCAAACTACCTGGTTAGCAGTTTCTCTCATCCTCGCCACCACAACTGTGTAGCATTTGAGGGCATACATATGCTTGGCTTACGTGAAACAAGTGTAAGTTCATGTTTAGCTCTTGAGAGAAAGCTGATATGTATTTGTGACAGAGGTGGACTGAGACAGATGACACCTGACGCGAGGCGCACCGTGTAATCTCTGGCTACATACAGGCAACAGGGTGTCTGTGGTCTCCCGTTTCCTGTCGCTGTGATGTGCATAGCTTGCAGGCTGAACGTAAATGTCGGTGAATGTGAGGCGTGATACCAGCACTTAGCCTGAAATCTTTGAGAGACTGCTTGCCTCGCGGACAATCTTACCTTCAGTTGTCGTGATCTTTCTCACGCTTGTAACATAGTTCTCCATATGTATTGCATTTGTGATTGAAATGTCAGTGCGTTCTTTTAAGTAAAAGTTACAAATGTTAAGTGAAGGTTATGATAAATCTTGTATTGGTTACGTATGACAGATTATCATAAATGACAGAAATAGGTTCCAGTCACTGTTGTTTGTGTTAGATTATGATTATCAGTGTGGGGCGTGTTCTATTCTTCTGGTTATCCATGAAAATTTGATAGTAAAGCACAAACACAGAGAAGGGGAGAGCTGTTGCAAACCAGAGATAACCAATAGGATTATCTTCGCTTCAGCTGCAGAAGTGGTAGGGGAGACCTGGTGTTCTCCAGTCGACAGAGATGTATGAAGAAACCTGGTGTTCTGCAGCCGACAGAGGTGCATGAAAAGCTTTGGTGTTCTCCACTCGACAGAGATATGTGAGGAGACCCAGTGCTCTCCAGTCGACAGAGATGTGCAAGAAGAACCTCTGGTGTGCTCCACTCGATAGTGGTTTATGTGATAACCTGATGTTCTGCAGATAACTGCTCCCCGCGAGGAGACCGAGTATGGTCTCCTGTGGGTAGCTAGTGACGCGTGAAGAGTGTATTAAGCCTCCAAAGGACGGCTAGGAGCTTCGTACAGAAATCCGTACAAATTACTGTACATTGTGTCCAAAGTCTATACTGCACCGTGGCTTATGCCATAGCGCCTGGTTATATCATCCCGTGCGGACAATCTTAAGCAGATATGACAGTGAAGACACTAGTTTTCCTGAGCTAAAGACTTGTAACAGTTGATGGAAAAGCTACAAAACCTGTGAATTCATAGGCACATTGTTTGCTTTGTATAGAACATTAAGATAAATCTTAGATTTTTTTTTTTTATTGTTTGATTTACTTATGATTATTTTGTAAGTAGAGAAGTAGCTTGTAAGATATATTTTTTTGTTTGTTTGGGTGAAGGGAAAGAAACAGCTATCAAAACGGCCCACCCTTGAGTTGCCGACGGCCGCACAGTAATCATGTGATGCAGCAGCTTGCCAAGTATAACTGGTCTTGCTGATGGTAAGGGGGCACACGAGCAGCCAGCTCTCGGGAGCAAAATCTAAAATCGATACCTACAGAATAGTAACAGTGAGCAAAACTGGGCGCCAGACGATCACACAAGGAAACTCAGTCCTGTGTGTCATGTACGTTCAACTTGAAGGACCTGTAGGGCCTCAGGTGGCGAAAAAAAGAAAACGACCACGGTTTGAAAATGTAAGGATGATGCAAAGATAGTTGTATCCTTTATTCCAGTATTTCTCAAAATTTACGGTTCTTTTACGTTCCTAATCTATAAATGCCCTCGGGTTAAATCGTTCTCCTCAGGAGCTGCCGCCGCTTACTTCCCCAAACTCCGGAGTATTATGAGGTTTTTCTCCTTCGTTGATGGCTCATTTAATGGTAACTGCACTGTGTACTTGGAACGGCTCTTGCGCTGTGGAAGGAACCCAGTAGCTCTAGTTGTTCAGCGCCGTAGACTGCGCCTTGATCTCACCGTCAATGAAAACGTGGTCCTCGAGGAGGTCAACTTTAAAAGCCCCGTTTTTTGTTGTTTTTATTCAGAAAGTTTATGCTTTCGCTCTTAGAAAGATTATAAGTTTGTTATATAAGGTTGGTTTAAGCGTATCTTATTAATTATAAGATTTCTTTTCTTATTCTTTCGGTAACACACCCTCTCTCTTCTTTTATACAATAGATTTTGTTCCATTAACTTTTTTTGATTATATACTCGACCGTTTTTCCACACTTTACAAAAAGAAATTTACCTCGAGCGTAAAGAGAAAGGCAGGATAACTGAATTTGTAGCCTAACGTTAGTAGAGGCATTTTAGCTTACGACGTAATCCAGGAGTAGCTGCAAAATGCGATTTTCTTAAGAGGTTATTATTTTTCTTTCTTATTTGGACGGGCCGGTCACTTCTGGCGTTTGATATCACTTACAATGTTGTTTTCACCATCAGTGTAGGTCACACCATCAGTGTTGGTTTTACAAGCAGTGTTGGTCACACCTTCAGCGTTGGTCACACCATCAGCTTTGTTCTCAAAAGTAGATTTCTCAGTCAACAAACTTCACAGCAAAAAAGAAATCTCAGTGTTAAGAAATTAACACCGTAAACTTGACGGCTTCCCTAAGTGCTCTAGTTCCTCTTCCCAACAACTGCCTAGCCTCCCCGAGCCTTGATTCGCAACCCCATATCCCTGGCTCGTCACTACCCAAGCCTTACCTCATCCCCCACTGCCTTATCTGGTCCATACCTTGCAAAAAAAATCAGTTGTTCGTACTTCCCTTCATTTTCCTCCTGTGTGTGTATGTAAGTGTGTGTGTGTGTGTGTGTGTGTGCTTTGGGTGGAGGCATCTCCTGCTACCTCCACAAGCCTCCAATTCACCGCGTCCACGCGAGTATGATGGTCGTTTGTATATACTCAGCACATCAAAGGGTAAAGTCTTATCATGATAAAGTCTGTGGTTACTAAGCTAGCTAATGACTCCTTCATTTGGATTTATATTACTGTAATTTGCCATGGCTAATGAGGGCAGCCGGCCACCTGCGGTCGTGAGGCACAAGGAAAAGGTGAGGGTGGTCACTAGCACTGCGTGTGGTGATGCACGTGGTAGAGGCGAGGGTGGTCACTGGCAGCGAGTGTGGTGACGTACTTCGCAGAGGCCACGGTGGTGAGGCACGTGACAAGAGACCAGGATGGCCACTGGCAATGTGTGGCCTGACACGTGGCAGTGGTCGGAGGAATGATTCCGCCCCAGACAGTGAATGGACGCCATCAATTACTGTACAGATAGAGACCAGAACGCTCTGCATAACGCTGGGGGCGTGCTGAAAGGCCGCAGGCATTACGTTGGCATGCAGCTGGAAGTTCTGCCAGCGGGAGTTTGACATGCGGTAAGGTAGCGTGCGCGAGACAGGGTGTGGGAAGGGAATTTAAGGTAATGTTGGGGAGAGGAAGGGATGAACCATTGGGAACTTCGGTGACTACGACAGGTGCTGGTTGACAACAGATACAAAAGTACACCCACACGTGACGGCACTTCAGTCTACAGTAAACCAACTCAACCACATTTCTCGCCCTTACTCTGATGGGGAGCGGGCACTTCGTCAGATAATCAGTGAGAATATTAAATGTGTCGACAGTGAGGAGAGCTATAATAGAGCCAGTTATTAGTTTTATACAACATCAAAGTCATTACTAACAACCGCATAATCCAAGACCCCGGACTCACTCAAGAGAACCATTGTGGTCCACGATTATTCATGACCCGCTGAAAATTGTAGGTTTTAGTAGATGGATTACATTTTGCTGGCGCAAACATCTCATCATCCACCCCTGAGAAAGAGTGCACTGAAGCAGCATATGCTCCAGTTGCTCTCAAAGAGTTTGACCCAAGATGGTGTGATGAGATTCCCCCTCGAGTGATAAGGCTCGTGAATTACTGCAACACGATTTTATCCTTCCATTGTTCTGAGTTATCAGAATGAGATGTACGTAGGACAGTCGATTATCTGTCTCCCGCGAGAGATTAAGGGAACTTTAAGAAGCTCTAAGCTGATAACTGGGAACCTCACTAATTCGTGAGATATGTCTTGGTCTTTAACAAGACATATCTGAAAGGTATTGGCCATATGAACAAAGACACCACCCTCGTCTACAGTCAACGTCAGCACCAGAGTTACGAGTGCAGCAGCTGGCGTAATAAAACATATACACACACCTGCACTGCTTCTCTAGTACCGTACATACACCTCCACATCTGTTGCAGTACCGTACATACTCCTCCGCAGCCTCATGTAGTACCGTGCATACACCTCCACATCTGTTACAGTACCGTACATACTCCTCCGCAGCTGATGTAGTACCGTACATATACCCCCGCAGCTGATGTAGTACCGTACGTACTCCACCGTTGCCGTAGTACCGTACATACATCTCTACAGTTGCCATAGAGCTGCACATATCAACCTCCACAACTTCTCCAGTCTCAGTAGCTGGTACTACGTTCTTGCGGCGCTTGGGGATGGTCAAACTTTTACCGTAACCTCATTAAATGGCGCTGCGACTAGGCCTATCCTGTACTGGCAAAGATGAACGACCAGTGCTGGGCGACAGCTAACGGTAGGGTGGCTTCCACCATCGCCCTCATTAAATGTTTATCTCAGCCTCGATGGCCTAAGTCAGCCCAGCAAACTGGAATACGTAGAATATTAATTAATTTGGATGTTTTGATAGATTATATTAAAGATAATTTTGCCATATATATATATATATATATATATATATATATATATATATATGTATGTATTTATTTAAAGTAGTGTTTTGTATATAGAGAGATTTTTTTATCTTGTGATA
>JAYMFT010128172.1:0-13098 GCA_038088735.1 Panulirus argus | reverse complement strand
AGAACCACCCCAAATGTGGGAGCAGTACTCCATACAAGGACGAATCAATCCCTTGTATAAACGGAACAACTGTTCAGCAGAGAAAAAGTTACGACATCTAAACTGGACACACAGTTTCTTAGAGGCAGACTTAGCTGTTCCTCTTCCATGAGCAGGCCCCATCCACCAAACAACCTCTCCCACGCCACCTGAGTCCTCCCACACACACCCATTCACATGCACCATTGCCATAATACAGCTTACCCATCATGATAGATTTTGGGTCCATTCAATAACCCAGAGAAAGGTTAAACCTGACAAAATGAATAATGAATGTAGAAAGACAGGAGGAGGAGGAGGATGAAGAGAAGAACGGAAGAAGAAGAGTACAGGAACGTGAAGAAAGGGGGAGGAAGGACAAGGAGATGCAATGTGTGTCTCAGGCATGTGAATCGGACGTTCCACGGGGACATTCAGTATCACTAGACTACAGGTATATAAACCATGAACATCTCTGGTACTAAAACTTTGCTTCCGTGAGTGTCACTGCCAACTGGAGTGTTAGGAATATCCCCGGCGGACTCTTGTGTTCAGTGTTCACAGAAATCTAAACTCGCCTTACCTAAGTAATTTAATGAAACAATGAAACGAAGTATGCAGGAGTACTGAAATGCATCTAGCCTTTCTGAAGTATTCAGTCCACTGTTGGAGCACTTACACTGCGTGTTCCTTGTGAACAAAGACCAAGGTTCTTTGCCTTTGTAATAGTGGCTCGGTGGATTATGTAAATGGTCTTCACTGACGTATCGTTATGTTTCTTGAAGAAATGTCTGAACAATGAATATCGGATGAGGTAGACGCAGTCACTGGAATATTTGTTAAACGTTGCTTGCTGGATACTTAAGCGTTACCTTATGGAGACGTAAAAGCTGTTCGATGAAATATATCAAAGTTGCTCGATTGGATCACTCAAAACATTCTTGTTGGAGAATCAATCAATTTTTCGCTCAAGCAGTAGGTATCGGTGTGTTATGGACTAATGTTTGTTAAGCAAAGGCACTCAAGTCAGTGTCCACAGCCTTGGCGTAGTCAGATATTTTCTTCTTTTGGGAGGACATGGCTACCTTATAAAGAAAAAGAAGAACATACAATCGCCATAGAAATACATAATCAGAACTAAGCGGTCCATATGTTTACTCTAAGTAAATTCCACAGTTCAAACATTTCAGCAGTGCAAATCTATTCAGTAATCATTAAGACGTTAACCAAAAGAAAATAGTTGTAGCAGAAGAGGTGGATCGCCCCTCCCCCCAACCTCTGGCTACGCGAATACAAAAGTTTAGTAAGGAATGCAGGTGAACATCTCTTGGATGTGATAAGTCATTATCATCTTCTTGTAACTGCATTACAAACATAAATCTATCATCAATAATTGAAAAAAGTATGTAATACACTGAATCATCAGGATAGACTGCAGCAAATACAGGAACACAGAGGAATTCATACTGTAACAGACCCCTGATTCCCTTCGAGGATGTTTGTGACAATGGAAGATATCAGAGAACTCACAGATTACTGTAGTAAATGTAGAAAGATGTACAGATCATTATGAGAGAAAACATACAAATTGTCAGTAAGACCAAGGAAGCGCACTGACGCCCTGACAACTTGCAGGTTTCCTTCTTTTATCATGTTGCTCTATCTTTAGAAGTTTTTCTCTAACTCTCAGGCGACTAAAGGAATCGCTTTTCATCTGATTCCTCTCAGATCTTTACTCTCATATATGTACTCTCCTCTGCCTATAGGTATAATGCTTCTTCTTTCTCTTCTAACAGAACCAACCTTCCACTTTCCCTTCCACCCAGTGTTCTCGCAAAGCTCACTTAGTAAAGACACTGTTGCAGTCTTTGCCTCCACCTGCCACCACACCTTACATAGTTCCCTCACCATCCTTTCCATAACTCGCCGTCTTTAAATGGTGCAGGTGGTACACCCTCAACCCATTAACAAGCTACTTCCTGGCCGCTCTTAAGCTTAATGAATCGATTGAATAACCTAAATGGTTTCCCGCCCGACGAACAAACAGCCCGGGAGGGATTCCCACCAGCAGGAGAGGAGGTGAAGGAGCCTCGAGACCGAGTAGGTTATTGTAGTCAGATCTGAGTCGACTATGAATTGATATGGGCGACACAGGCAGCGCGGCGGACGTCACGGGTTGGCAATACAGTTCACCTCAGTGACCGTTTGCCCGGCGTAAAGTGCCTGACGGGTCATGTCCGTTGATATACGTTCTCAGGTATTGATCTCGTAAGCTTCCTTCTTCAGGAGGTTAAACAAAACATACAGGAAGGAATTTAGTGTCATATTTTTCATCGTTAATGTATGCTACAGTAAACAGACGAAAAGAAACAAAAATGGATATAGATTGACGACAAATACAGCTTTACTGCTGAAGGTCTTTTTCAAATATTTTTAAAGTTGTGATGTCTTTAAGACTTCACAGTGCTTAAGAGCAACCATGGCACCGACAGATATCTTAGTATATCGTTCAGTGACTCATGTGGGGGAAGAAGAGATACACCTTTGAATTGAACTATCAAAACCGTGATTCTGCGTAATCATTCTTATCTATAATGCGAATTGCCTACATCCGCACACATACACACACACTCACATACGTACTTCTGTGGTGTACTGTTTAGCGTTAAACCACTTGTTTAGCGTTACTGACAGTCGGCCCATACCCAGCTCAGGTGTTCATCCTCCCCATGGGATTACCAGATAACTGGGTATCTTGCTGAGGTTTTTGTGTATGTGTGATTACTATGTGTGTTATGGGATTGTTTTACACTCGCGTTGCAACTTCTAACCTTGTATATATGCATCATGTCTTTACGCCTATGTACCGTATGTGTACACATACATACACACCCCAACCTAAGCCAGGTACTCATTTATCAACCAGCCCCGAGGGGAGGATGAACACCTAGGTTGAGCGTAAGCCAACTGCCACGCCCAGGATTCGAACCCATGCGAGTCCTAACGGGGATGGTGACACATGGTCAGTAACGCTAACCACTACACTAAGAAGGCCCGTGTGTGTGTGTGTGTGTGTGTGTGTGTGTGTGTGTGTGCACAGACAGATAAGTAGGGAGACAGATAGACAGATAAATAGGTAGATAGAAATACATGTATAGATGGTTAGAAAATAGACAAATATATACATATAAGAATAATTTTCCTAACAGTATCCCTCACGCACATGTATACGTGAAACACGATCACAACTAATTAGTTACTCACGTAAATTCCAACGCGTTGGTTCGATGCAAACAAAATCTGTGCATCTTTTATGTTGGGCCACACGTTATTCGCGTTTGATGCTAAGCCTGCAAACATTTCCAGCAAGCAGACACTACAGCGAGCAAATTCTTCCAGCAGCAACTTAAGCGAACAAACAGAAATGATGGCACCTAATTTGGAGCGAACACATAACCGCAAACAACAGTTATTCTCTCCACAATGAAATCGAAAATACTTCGCGTTTATCATTTTCTCTGGTGCAATTTTTTTTCAGTGTTGTTTTTCAAATTGTTTTATCAGAACATGCTAGAATAATGAATTAATGCATGAATTATATAGAGAGAATACAAACACCAACAGACCTTTGGGTCTTTTCTAGGCTTTCTGCGTGATAGCGGATGATATCAGAAAATGACAGATCAGTGTGGTTAAAGTTAGAAGGTATTCAGATACTTCAAAAAGAATAAGATGCAAACTGTCAATGTGACTAAGGAGGTGCAAGTAACGTAAGTCTAAGATTTGAAGCAAAATACTTAACACGTTTATTCTTAAATGCATCTATAGTACTGCTTTCAACCACTATAACTGGCAAACGTTCCCTGGTGAACAGAAAGTACTTTGCCTCATTCTAGATTAAAAGTTTGCACTTGAGTGTGGATACATTACTATGAGTGAAATCAGACGAATCAAGATTTAAGTAACTTACAAAACTAAATAGTCAAAGCCTTTGATGACTTTATACACACATGTATTAGATAACCTCTTTACCTCTTTTCTAAGCTAGATAGATTCGTTTAATCTGCTCTTGCATGATCTGTTTCTCGGTCCGGGAATCATCTTGGTAGCTCGACTCTGTACTCTCTTCATTCTGTCTGTCATTTCTTTAGGTATCTTTAGGTATGGTGATCAAAACTGAGCACAGTATTCAAGATGGGGACGAATCAATGAACATAATATACTTATGATTTTGTTAAAAAAGCAAATCGTTTGTAAGAAAATTTTTCTTTTCAATTACTTAATCAATCTTAAATATTGGCAAACAATGTCCATCATGTTGGACAAGACTTAAACCTGTTATATGACACTTTTTTCAACATATCTGTAAGTTTCTTTAAGCTGGGATGTGTTTTGTAGCTTCGTTATCAGGTTTCACACCAAGTGACTCCCATAATCATGTTATTTCCATTGTCAGTATTGCTGGTAGTGATCCTTTCAGGACGATAAAGCTTCCAGAAGGGCTAGATTTATCATCCCAAAATTGCACCAAACACCTGTCATCTATTTTCTCTCATCTTCACGCTTTCATGTCACCTTCTCATTTTCCTTTTCCTCTTAATTACTCAGAGCTTCCCCATGGTGACGACACATGACCACGGCTAAAATCTATATAGTTAAGAATAAAATTAAAGAATATTTTACTTGTCAAGAACAGACAAAGATGTCATACAGCATTTCGAACAAGAATGAAAATTTGCTACTAGATCCACCTTCTGAAAAAATACATTTCTTGCAATATTAACAAATATTGAAATACTGAAAAGGCAAATTCCACAAACCTGCTTTTTTTTTGGAATGGATGTGAAGAAAGCTGGAGAGGTTATCAAAGCACTCTCCTGCGTTTATATTTCAGGATGGATAGCAAGCTGTGGTGGTGCGTTAAAAGAAAACTAAAGTAATTACATAAAATGGGAAGAATTTCATTAAGAATTTTAACATGTGAGTTTCTCCGCTCGCCAGCCGGAAACCGAGTAAAATAAATTAGAAACTCAGGGACAATAAGTGATCTGGTGAAATGGTTGGAAATAGAAGATTTGAAAACAGAGAAAAAAAAACTTTTTCTTTTTCTTTTGCATATTCGCAAACAGGAAATGGAAAACAAAAATATAATATTGATGAACTCATATCCAACTCAGTTCCAGAACGGAGCAATTACCAACATTCATCCAACTGACAGACGTTCCAGACATACATGTCTGTTACATGACAAAAACACTGGAGAGTGAGCAAAACATTCAAGTCACAGCAATTCCAGTGTTCACTTCGCAGACTGGCGAACAAATCGACCGAGCAAAAACTGCAACTGTTTACAAGTAGGGGAGCGCACAGCTCCTACAGAAAAAAAGCGACCAAATCCATGAGTGACGGACAAGAAAAGTCTTCAGGTTGAAGTATACTTAATGTAATATTCCTACAGAATGGTGCTACGGGGCAATGTCACTTCTACGCTCGTGTTCGCCAGCAATTGTGCTCTATGGTTTTTGTTTGAGAACTGTAGTGTGTTGCTCGACTTATTCGAGGCCTTGAATGTTTGCCAGAATTTGTCTCTAGCTCAGTACAACACTAGCGGAATCATGCAGCTGGTGGGATATTTGATCACTATTTTGTGGAGGCAAAGGTGTAGATTTGTAAAGGCTTTCATAAAAGAAAGAAAGAGAGTCTGGGAGAAGAAAGTGGTGAGAGTAAGTGATCTTCGAAAGAAGACTTGTGTGAAGAAATATCAGGAGAGACTGAGTATAAAATGGCGAAAGGTGAGAGCGAATGAAGTGAGGGGAGTGGGTGAGGAATGGGATGTATTTAGGGAAGCAGTGATGGCATGTGCAAGAGATGCACGTGGCATGAAAAAGGTGGGAGGTGGGCGGATTAGGAAGGGTAGTGAGTGGTGGGATGAAGCGGTAAAGTTGTTATTGAAAGAAAAAGAGGCGTTTGGACGTTACTAACAAGGAAGGAGTGCAAATGACCGGGAGATGTATAAGAGAAAGCAGCAGGAGGTCAAAAGGAAGGTGCAAAGGTTGAAAAAGAGGGCAAATGCGAGTTGGAGAATAAATAGATGTTCTGGGAGGAGGTAAATAGTGTGCGTAAGACAAGAGAAGAATATCAAATATTGTAGGAAATAGTTCAGGGGGATTTTTTTTTTTTTTTTGCCCAAAAACCTTTTTCTTTTACAATTGTAATACAACATAATAAAACGTTTCTCGTCACGAAATAAGTGCAAAAAATATCTCATAAAGGTTCACGTAGCTGACAGATGCCCAATAAATACAATAAATACAAAACGAATAATGACAAAATCTTTGCCAAATGTAATATATGACTGTAGGTCACAATGATTCTCAAACATAATTTCAACCCCATATTTCTATTCAGCATGGAAAATAGTCCCTAAGCTGAGGTTTTTCAAGGAAATTTATTAACCTCCGAAAAACACCAAAATTCTCAGGTAATAGTTCAGATTTTTTTTTTTACCCCGCCAAAATTTTTTTGTTTTAATTTTGTGTTGTAATATAATAAAAAGCTTCCATATTTGAAATACTCACGGAAAATATCTTATAATGCTTCCCTAAGTCGACACGTAGACACTTACCGAATAAAAACGAGGCTAAAAATATCACAATTCTTTATAAGGGTAATTATTTAATTAATGGCCTTGATAACCCGTGAACCCCAGAGTCATATTTAACAAGGAAAATGTTCATAACAATGAGGTTTTCAAGCAAATTTATTACTCGCTGAAAAAATGCTAAAAATTGCAGGTAACAGTTTAAGAGATTTTGTAGCCCCAAAGCTTTTTCCTTTTACAATTGAAAAATAACATATTGAAACGCTTTTATGCATAGAATGATCAC
Organism: Panulirus argus; assembly: GCA_038088735.1. Taxonomy (NCBI): domain Eukaryota; kingdom Metazoa; phylum Arthropoda; class Malacostraca; order Decapoda; family Palinuridae; genus Panulirus; species Panulirus argus. The sequence continues at coordinate 6,193 of JAYMFT010128172.1, read as the reverse complement.
GGAAAATATATCATAATGGTTTCACTAGCTCACAGACACATAAGAAATGCTAAGCGAATAATGACACATTCTTTGTCCAGTGTAACAACAAAAATAGAGGTCATAATGATCCCCAAAGAAAATTATAAGCCCAGATTCATATTTAGCATAGAAAATAGTCCATAGCCTAAGTTTTTCAGACAAAAATACCAAAAATTGCAGGTTATAGTTCACGGGATTTTTTAGCTTAAAAAAAAATTTAGTACTGTATTGTAACATAATAAAACTCTTCTATATTTGAAAGAATCACTAGAAATATCTTACAATGCTTCATTAAGTTGATGCATACCGAAAAAAATACGACCCTATATTAACACTAACTATATAAAGGGTAATTATCTAAACACAGGCCTTAATGATCTCTAAACAATATTTGAACACCAGGTTCATCTTCAGCATGAAAAATTGTCTACATACTGAGATTTTCAAGCAAATCTATTACTGTCTGTAAAATGCCAAAAATTGTAGGTAATAGTTCAGGGGATTTTTTTTTAGCCCATATACATTTTTCTTTTAAAACTGAAATATAACATAATGAAACGCTGCTCTACATGAAATAATTCCAGATGATATCTCATAAAGGTTCCCCTTGATGACAGATGCCTAATAGACACAAAGTGAATAATGACAATCTTTGTAAAGTATTATAACATAATTAGAGGTCACAATGATCCCCAAATATAATTTCAACCCAAGATTCTATTCAGTATGGTAAATATTCCTCATACTAATGCTTTCAAACAAATCTATTGCCCTTCAAAAAAATCTGAGCATTGCAGTTAATAGTTCAAGGGATTTTTTTTTAGCCCAAAAAAACTTTTCATTTATAACTGTAATTAAACATGATAAACCGCTTCTATACGGAAAAAATTATTCAACTTCAGGACTAAATGACCTAAAACTTTAGGTTCACAAATAGCGTATAATTATGAAGGAAATGATAATGGAATATATTTAATATACAATTATCAAAAGCTTAATTACAGAATCTGATGAACCCAAAACACGATTTTCACATGAGAATCTTTTTCAGCGTGAAAAACATTACCTATGCTGTGATTTTAAAGCAAATCTACTTTTTTGAAAAGAACTGATTATAGGTAATAATAATAAAATATATTCAATATACAAGTATCAAAAGGTTAATTACAGAATCTGATGATCCTAAAACACGACTTTCACACCAGAATCCTTTTCATCATGTAAATCATTCCCTATACTGTGATTTTAAAGCAAATCTATATTTTTTAAGAAAACTGACAAAAACCGCAGGTAATAGTTCAGGTGGTTTTTTACGAGAAGAAACTTTTGTTTCAAAACTGGAATACAGCATAATGAAAGTCTTCTTTCCTTGAAATAAAGAATGAAAATGTCGAAAAACGCCACTTTGGGTTGACATATAGTGTATAATTACAGGTAATAATAATGAAATATATTTAATATACAAGTATCAAAAGGTTAATTACAGAATCTGATGATCCCAAAACACGATTTTCTCATCAGAATCCTTTTCAGCATATGATTTTAAAGTAAATATATTTTTTATTAAGTGACAAAAACTGCAGGTATTTTTTTTACGAGAAAAACTTTTTGTTTCGAGACTGGAATAGAATGTAATGAAAGTCTTCTTTCCTTGAAATAAAGATAGAAAATGTCGAGAAATCCCACTTTGGGTTGACTTATCCCGTATAATTATGAATGTAAGAATAATGGACTATTTCTAATATACAATTATTAAAAGCTTAATTACAGAATCTGATGATCCCAAAACACGATTTGCACAACAGAATCCATTTTAGCACGAAAAACATTAACTATACTGTGATTCTAAAGCAAATCTATATTTTGAAGAAAACAGACAAAAACCGACGGTAACAAGCTCAGGGTATTTTTTACGAGAAAACACCTTTTGTTTCAAAATTGAAATGTAACATAATGAAAGCCCTCTTTCCTTGAAATAAAAAGAAAAGTCGAATAACGCCACTTTGGGTTGACATATAGCGTATAATTATGAAGGTAATAATAATAATGGAATATATTTCATATACAATTATTAAAAGCTTAATTACAGAATCTGATGATTCCAAAACACGATTTTCACATCAGAATCCATTTTAGCGTGAAAAATATTACTTATATTGTGATTTTAAAGCAAATCTATTTCTTTTTTTTTTTTTTTGAAGAAAACTGCCAAAAAGTGCAGGCAATAGTTCAGGGTATTTCTTACGAGAAAAAATTTTTGTTTCAAATCTGGAATATAACATGATGAAAGTCTTCTTTCATTGAAATGAAGATAGAAAATGTCGAATAACGCCACTTTGGGTTGACATATAGTGTATAATTATAAGGTAGAAATAATGGAATATTTCTAATATACAATTATTAAAAGGTTAATTACAGAGTCCAATGATCCTAAAACACGATTTTCACATCAGAATCCTTTTCAGCATGAAAATCATTACCTATATTGTGATTTTAAAGCAAATCTGTTCTTTTTTAAGAAAACTCACAAAAACCGCAGGTAATAGTTCAGGGTATTTTATCAAGAGAAAAAAATTTTTGTTTCAAAACTGGAATATAATATAATGAAAGTCTTCTTTTCTTGAAATATAGATAGAAAATGTCGAAAAACGCCACTTTGGGTTGACATATAGCGTAATTTTGTGAGGATAACAATAGTTGAATATATTTAATATAGATTTATTAAAAGCTTAATTACAGAATCTGATGATCACAAAACATGATTTTCTCATCAGAATTCTTTTCAGCATGAAAAATTTTACCTATACTGTGATTTTAAAGCAAATCTTTTTTCTTTTTTTAAGAAGACTGACAAAAACCGCAGGTACTAATTCAGGGTATTTTCTACGAGAGAAAATTTTTTTTTTTTCAAAACTAGAATATAACATATTGAACGTCTTCTTTCCTTGAAATAAAGATAGTGAATGTCGAAAAACGTCACTTTTGGTTAACATACAGTTTATGATTATGAAGGTAATAATAATATGACCCATAAACAATATTTCAACCCCAGATTCTTATTCAATATGACAAATAGTACATATACTAGGTTTGACAAGCAAATCTATTACCCTACGATGAATACCAAAAGTTGCAGGTAATAGTTCAGGGAGACTTTTTCGCGAAAAAACTTTTTCTTTATATACTGTACTGTAACATAATAAATCGCTACTGTACTTCAAAGAACCACGGGAAATATCTTATAATGCTTTCCTTAGTCGACGCATACTGAATAAATACAACCCTAATAATAACACGATCTTTTTAAAAGGTAATTATCTAAATAGAAGCCTTACTGATTCCTAAACAATATTTCAACCCCAGATTCCTTTTCAGCACAAAGAAAATAGTCCGTATACTGAGATTTTAAAGCAATTCTATTAATCTCTTAAAATACACCAAAAATTGCAGGTAATACTTCAGGGGAATTTTTAGCCCAAAACCTTTCTCTTTTACAATTGTAAAATAACATAATAATACGCTCTTCTGCATGAAATAATTCCAAAAATATCATAAAAGTTCACTTAGCCGATAGATGCCCAATAAATACAAAGCGAATAATGACAAATTCTTAGTAAAATGTAATAACATATTTACGGGTTATAATGATCCCTAAACATATTTTTAACCCCATATTCGTATTCAGCATGGAAATAGTCCTTATGCTGAGGTTTTCAAGGAAATCTATCAACCTCCGAAAAATACCAAAATTCTCAGTTAATAATTCAGATTTTTTACCCCAAAAAACTTTTTCCTCTAATATCATAATGTAACATAATTAAACGCTTCTATACTTGAATCAATCACGGAAAATGTCTCATAATCCTTTCCTAAGTCGACGCAATATTGAAGTAGTAGTAGGGTTGGGTTTGTTACCTGAGTGTCCTTTGCCTCTACAGGGGTTCCCATACCACCCTCACAGCAGGTGAAGGGGGCAAGGGGAAAAGTGATGGAGTGAGGATGAGGAGATGGAGTGAGTATTTTGAAGGACTGTTGAGTGTGTTTGATGATAGAATGGTAGATGTAGGGTGTATTGGTTGGGGTTGTGTGCGAAGTGAGAGGGTCATGGAGAGTGGTTTGATGGAGAGAAAGGAGGTGGTGGAAACCTTGCGGAAGATGAAATCCGGCATGGCGGCGGGAATGGATGGTATTGCAGTTGAATCTATTAAGAAAGGGGGTGACTGTGTTGTTGATTGGTTGGTAAGAATATTTACTGTATGCATGGGCCGTGGTGAAGTGCTTGAGGATTGACGGCTTGCATGTATAGTACCATTTTATAAAGGCAAAGGGGATAAAGGTGAGTGTTCATACTATAGAGGTATAAGTTTGTTGAGTATTCCTGGAAAACTGTATGGGAGGGTACTGACTGAGAGGGTGAAGGCATGTACAGAGTATCAGACTGGGAAGGAGCAGTGAGGTTTTAGAAGTGGTAAAGGATGTGTGGATCAGGTGTTTGCTTTGATGAATGTATGTGAGAAATACTTTGAATAACAGATGAATTTGTATGTACCATTTATGGATCTGGAGAAGGCATATAATAGGGTTGATAGAGAAGCTTTGTGGACAGTCTTAAGAATATTTGGGGAGGGACATAAGCTGCTAGAAGCAGAGGGGTTTTAATCAAGGGTGTAGGGCATGTTTATGAATAGGAAAAGAGGAGAGTGATTGGCTCCCAGTGAAGGTTGGTCTGCAGCAGGGGTGTGTGATGTCCCCATGGTTGTTAAATTTGATTATGGATGGGATGGTTAGGGAGGTAAATGAAAGAGTTTTGGATAGAGGGGCAAGTATGCAGTCTGTTGAGGATGAGAGGGCCTGGGAAGCGACTCAATTATTGTTTGCCGATGATACAGCACTGGTGGCTGATTCAAGTGAGAAACTACAGAAGTTGGTGACTGAGTCAGGAAAAGTGTGTGAAAGGAGAAAGCTGAGAGTAAATGTGAACAAGTGCAAGGCTATTAGGTTCAGCAGGGTTGAGGGAGGAGTTAGTTGGGATGTGAGTTTGAATGGAGAAAAACTGTTGGAAGTGAAGTGTTTTAGATATGTGGGAGAGGACTGGCAGCGAATGGAACCATGGAAGCAGAAGTGAGTCATAGGGTGGAGGCGGGGCGAAGGTTCTGGGAGGGATGAAGAATTTGTGGAAAGAGAGAACATTATCTCAGAGAGCAAAAATGTGTATGTTTGAAGGAAAGGTAGTTCCAACAATATCATATGGTTGCAAGACATGGACTACAGACAGAGTTGTACAGAGGAGGGTGGATGTGCTGGAAATGAAATGTTTAAGGACAACATGTGGTGTGAGATGGTTTGATCGAGTAAGTAATGTAGGGTAAGAGAGATGTGTGGTAGTAAAAAAGTGTGGTTGAGAGAGCAGAAGAGAGTGTGTTGAGTTGTTTGGACATATGGATGAAATGTGTGAGGAAAGGCTGACAAAGATGATACATGTGTCAGAGGTGGAGGGAAAAAGGAGAAGCGGGAGACCAAGTTGGAGGTGGAAGGATGGAGTGAAAGGGATTTTGAGTGGTCAGGGTCTGAATATGCAGGAGGATGAAAGGCGTGCATGGAAGAGTAAAATGGAATGATGTTGTAAACTGGGGTTGACGTGCTGTCAATGGACTGAACCTGGGCATATAAAGTGTCTGGGATAAACCATGGGAAGGTCTGTGGGGCCTGGATGTGGAAGGAAGCTGTTTCCTAATGCTACCTCGTTAATGCGAGAAACAGCAATCAAGTATAATAATAGTATCATCATATAATGATAATATCATATGACAGCTAGAGACAGTGTGAGCGAATGTGGCCGTTTCGTCTGTCTCCTGGCGCTACCTCACTGATGCAGGAGGTGGCGATGCTATTTCCTGTGGGGCAGGGTGGCTTCAGGAATGGATGGGGGCGAGCAAATATGAATATGTACATGTGTATATGTTGGTATGTATATATATGTACTGGGCATATAAGTGCATGTATGTATATATGTGTCTATGTGAGTGAATGGATCTTTCTTCCTCTGTTTCCTGGTGTTACCTAGCTAATGCGGGAAACAGCGATCAAGTATAATAAGAAATGGCCACATTCGCTCACACTCAGTCTCTAGCTGTCATGTGTAATGCACTGAAACCACAGCTCCCTTTCCACA
>JAYMFT010128161.1:0-13098 GCA_038088735.1 Panulirus argus | reverse complement strand
ATTTTTGCTCTCCAAGATAATGTTCTCTCCTTCCACACATTTTTCATCGCTCCCAGAACCCTCGCCTCCTCCCCCACTCTATGACTCACTTCTGCTTCCATGGTTCCATTTGCTGCCAAGTCCACTCCCGGATATCTAAAACACTTCACTTCCTCCAATTTTTTTTTTTTTCCCATTCAAAGTCGCTCCCCAACTAACTCGTCCCTCAACCCTGCTGAACCTAATAACCTTGCTCTTATTCACATTTACTCGATTCTCTGTATTTTCATGCCACTTGCCTAATTTAATCACATCTTGTACCAGTCATATTAAAGTAATTTCTCTAACCCAGAAGGTATAAAGATATTTTAGCGTCCTTTCCTCACTCTCGTTCCACAAAGTTATACTTTACTAACAGCAAACCTGAACTGTTGGCGCGAAATCATCCACAACGCCATGTCTGACAATCTACGAAGTGTAACCTCACCTGACAGAGGGAAGAGCAGCAACGGGCTTTGTGTCCCAGACCTTTCGTCTTGGCTGATCTCGCAAGGGTCATCAGCGCTGGCAAGAAGTGAGGTCGGTTTACGGCTTTTGATCTTAGCAAGCTACATTCGACCACAACGAAAGTAGTCCTGCCCTGCCTTCTACTCGCCTCCCATCGTCTCTTCAGCCAGTCTGCAAGCTGTGCAACTCCCAAGAACTGACTTAACCTGGCCGCCCTCGTATACTTGGGCGTCAACGAATACGAGAGTCAGCCAGACAGTCATCTTCCCTCAGACCATAAGTGTGCTGGAAACCTCATGAAGCCTAAGCCATGTGACTCCAGACTCGAGCATTAGTCCACCATGTGACTCCTACCTTTTCTCATCTTTAGCAGGGCTCTGTGGTGCTTCATCTTCCATGGCCACTATCGACGGGACTTCGCCCCAGTCCATCTAGTGAGAAGCAGCTTTAATTACGGGACCTACCGCCATGCCCGAGGCGCTCCTGTGGCACAGAACGCAAACGACAAGTTTCGTAAGACCTTACCTACCTTCTTAGTCTCTAGAGGGAAACAGTGGTATCAAGCTTATCAAGCCACGCCCCACAGCTTGGCTGACCTCACCAGGGTCACCACCAGCTTAATGTGACGTCAATGCTTGCGACTTTCGACCTTAACAAGCCTCCTGCGACCATTACAGCAATAGTTCTCCCTTCTTCAGGGAATCAGAGAGGGGTACTCGCCTCCTCTCGTCCCTCCAGCCGTTCTACAAGATGGGTAATTCCCAAAGGCCACCTTCGTGGCCTTAGTCTGGCTGCCCTTATACACCTGGGCATCACCGAAAGTTAGTCAGGCAGTCAGCTTGCATGAGAGCACAAGTGCGCTGGTGACGCGCCTGAAGGCTGGACCTTGTGACCCTAGACTCTGGGAGCCCTCTGGGTGCCTCCGCCATTAGTAGCAGTCCGCCATATGACTCCTGACTTTTCTACTTCCTGGCAGGGCTCTGTGGTACTTCATCAACGGCCGCCTTCGGCAGGACTCAAATGGGACTTCGCCTCTGCTTACCTGAAGAAGCATCTTAAACTACTGGGCAACTAACCACGCCCGCGGCGCTTTTGCAGCACAAAGCACAAACGGCAACCGCCCTCTAACCCAGAATCCCGGTACGTGCCACATCTCCCTCCTACTGAAGCACCAAAAAGAAACAGCAGCCACGCACCTTTCCCATGGACTCCTGTCTCACCTCCTGCACCTGCGCCAGCAGTGGAAGTCCTGTGCCAATCCTTACCTCACTCGACTCACCTCACCTTATCTTATCATAACCCTGCACCTACAGTAGCATCTTGCCCTAGGTTACAATCACCTTTGTATAGTACCCAATAAAGCACTGTGTTCTCATTTGTTTCCTTACCCCTCACAGTCTTCACATCCACATAAGAAGTTAATCACTTGAAAAATATATTCCAGGGTCCTAGTGGTTGGTAACTTCGGTCGGACAACGGCAAGAAACCGAAACATTTTACCCAAACTCTCCCAGCAATTGCACCACAGCTCACCCTCTACCAGCACTTGCACGACAACCCACCCTCTCCCAGCACATACACTATAACTTTCTCTCTCCTAGGACTTGCATCACAACCTTTATTCTCCCAGCACTTGCACCACAATCTTCCCTAATCTAACACATGCCCCACAACCCCTCTCTCTACCGGCACTTGCACCACAACCTCTCTCTCTACCGGCACTTGCACCACAACCTTCCCAATCCGGGCACTTATAGTTCCCTTCCCTTCCTTGTTCACGACCGCACCTCCTCCTCCTGCCTTACCTTACGCTACCCTTCTCATGTCATACCTTTCCATTCCATCTGACGTCTCTATATTGAACTACCTATCTCACTTCCATACCATAACTTTCCAGCTTCCCTTCCTCTTTCCACACGTTCCTTTCCACATAGCCTGCCTGGCTTATCTTATCATTTCCTTACTTTTCCCTTACCTATTCCCCCGCCATACTTATATACTACTTTAGTATCCTGGTTTTACCCTTTGCATCCTGCTCATAGGTAAGTCACAAAGAGATGTATTGACGGACGCGATGCACATACTTTTCACTGGAATACCCGCCAGCTCTGGTAGCATTTACTTACCTCCAGGTCAAGGAGTTAGATTTTACAGATCAGTCATTGCACTACTTACAACGCTCTGCTACAGTGCACATACTTTTATCCCCTTAAACTACTTCCATCATTATCTGATGATTCTCATAGGACTGCTTCCATCGTCATTAGAGTTTTTTTTTTAATGTCCAGATGACTTTTATCATTAGGACCGTAACTAATGCCATTAAGATGCAGGAAAAATTTCAGCGCTTTACGGTTACAACCACCATTATGTCCGCACACAGCCTTGGTAAAACAGTGAACCAGCGGAAAATTCATGATTGTCGGATGACTTAAGTTACCAGGAGAAACACACGTGATTTGAATCAGTTTGTGAGGAAAGTGAAGACGAATTAGAAATGTGGAGAAACATAAGTTAGTGCTTTTACCTTGTACTACAGGCCGCATGGGGAACGTCCACATTAACCTCTTGCTTACGGAAGAAATGATGTAACTAATGCATTTAATTTTCTCTCTGTAAAGTTGGGGTAAATGGAGGACTTTGGTAACAGGTAAGGAGCCAGAATACTTCCACAAAAACAAGCCTCTGATATTCTCCCCACACTTGCCAGTCACTCATTACTTTCACACTTATTTGGTGCGAAATTTGTACTATTTCCAAATGTATTCATTCATACGGTGAACTGAAAGTGTGACCTGGATTAAATAGGAATGAAGTGGTCGGTTAGGGTTTTCAACATCCTCTCTTGTCATTGCCAACTAATCTCTTACGTTGATTGTTAGTGTTAATGGTTTAATATTTCCAAATATTTTGATGTTATTTACTACTGATGAAGTAGAGGCACAGAGCTAACCAAAGATGTTATTTACTACTGATGAAGTAGAGGCACAGAGCTAACCAAACGCACTAGCAAGAAAGACGTCCTCGGGACAAACGTATAATTCACTCCTCCGTGCACTCGCATAGCATTGGATCAGGGCAACATAAAAGGAGTTGTAAAACGTTCTTTGTATTGTATGTTAACTTGGTAAACTTTGTTTCTCCCATTTCATGGAGGAAAGGAAAGCTGTCTTTAATCTGGGCAGACGGGGATGAAAACGGGAGGGAATGTCGTAGTGTAAGGAGTTGATAGGTTTAACTTGAACTTTATCCTGACCTGACCTTCTCCTACAGCGATGCAGCAATACCACACGAGTCGGAAGAACAGCCATTGTCAGTTTTGGAGACCCCAGCCGAGAGACGCGCCCGGCGACACTCCCACTATGTCGTCTACGTCACTACCTTCGTTATGTCTATTGGGTTCTCCATTGTACTGACAGGGGTGTGGCCATATCTACAGCAGGTATGGGGCTTTCCATGCTGGTACCCTCTCAGTCTTGGTCGTATTACACTTTTGGACGATTATACACACTTTTACTCAGTTGTTTGTGTATTTTGATTATGATATTATTTTGTATGTTTTTTTTTTTCTTTGAGTATAAGACTTATAAGATTAACAGAACTATAATTTTGAGTCACATATCTGTACTTATTATATTCTTTCCTAAAGCATTGAAGTTTCATTGTGAGTTTTTACATACTTTTCCACAGTCGATTTTGTGCATTAGTTCTAAGGATGCCCTAAAGTGGCTTTCTTCACATTAAAGTTTATGTGATGCGTTCATTTCTAATACAGTTTCCCAGATAATCTCTGTTTTGGTTGGTTATGTATCTATAGCAATTTTTCTCAGTACCTTACTCTTTCCCATAGTCTTCTCACCTATTAAAGCATGTTAGTCAGTCCATGTGTATTTCTTCACCTTTTCCATTCAGAGCAAGGTAATGCATGTAGAATCTTTCCTGAACACTGTTGCTGCTAGCTATCTACCCTTACATATAGTAGAATCACAAACCTTTGCACTATATATTGATGAGTTCTTCATGCTGGTAAGGGTGTTAGACAGGTTTAGAATGTGTTAACATGTAATCAGTGGAACTGACGAATAAAGACATAAAGTTCTTGGAAAATAAGAGTTTCATCACCCATGTAAAGAATTCAGCGAATGGTAATGAAAGAAAAACATAATTACATGAAGCAAGTGCCACTGCAAACACTGTTTAGGAAAACATCAAAGTGCTGCGCATGCCCAGGTGCAGCAGCTCCAACTTCTTTATCGAGCCTTTTACCTGATGCTCTTGAACCTCAGCTCAAGTGCAGTAGGTGAAATGCAAGACCTATATTTCTTGAGGCATCAACCTCAACTGGGCTAGATGCCAACCAGTGTTTCATCTTCTGTGTAATCACCTACCACTACTGTAGTTTACATTGTACACTTTGGGACTAAAAACAAGGAAGAATTTCTATTAAGTTTAGTCAGTTACTACAGTTTTGATAATGTTTGAAACCAGTATATTTTTGTATTGGGAAGATAAAACTCTACAGGTAAAGTTTAAATTTTGCAGTTTACTGTCTGGTCCCCTTGACAATATTGACATTCGTAATTTGCAGAAATATGTAATTCTTCATCTTCTATGTGGGTTTTTGGGAAACAGAACCTTTGCTCAACTTTTTAACCTCAACTTAGGTCATACCAGAGGTGGAGAATAGCGTATGGACCAGTAATTGTGATGCACTGCAACAAAACATCATATTACTTTCAAGAAGATTTACAGTGCAAATCTTCATATAAGCAAAAATTTGGTAACAGTTTAATTCAGTTCATAATAGAATACCTGTAAGTACAAAATGCTGAATAATAGAAAGACACAGCCTTCATTAGTGATTCCATCCAAGTTTTCAAAATGACTGTGTCTACTCTTGATTGGTACACAGAAACTCTTCTATGCTTCCCCAAACCACAACCTCCTTCCTCTCTGGTTCTGGTGATATCCCAAAACACGTTTACATCTTAAACAAATATATGTAAAACATATATGCACAAGACAGTATTAAAGTTTTTATACTTATATGATATAACAGATGATTGATTAGTTTAGAGCAACAGAATCACAGTTTGTCTTACCCTTTGATGAACAAATGCTTTTGCCAAGATAATAAAGCCATGCCCTTATTTCTTAGTGCAAAAGATACCTCAGCTTTTATTTTAGGATTACTGACAATGATGATTTACAAAAATACTGACAAGTAAATTTTAGATAAGAAGCATAAATCTTAAGTCTGTGCTTGCTAAGATGTTTTACCTTATCAGATGGTACTCTGTGACTACCAGGGTTATGACCAGCATAGGAGTTTAATTGTTTCCATGCATAGCAGGAGTACACTACTGGAAGAAATTGCACTGCCATTAACCCTGTTGTATTTGTCCTTTATCAATGGAACATCATTAATTTGAAGCATGTCACTCATAATACACAAACTTTTTCCTTCGGATGCTGCCTCACCGAGTACCCCTGCTCAAACACACAACATGACCTGTATCCTCAAAAATATACCTTAACTAGACAGTATTATCACTATATCCCCCTCTCTTCTGCTAATCGCTAACACAGCTTCATCCCAGTAATATAATAGTCCACAGTCATGCAGTAATGCATTAATGAAATATGCAATGGAAACTAGCCTAAGAGGGTGATGAGTGGCACTGTAGGCCTGCTGTATGGGCTAGCCTGGCACATGTTGTGGTATGATGTGACATTCTGTGGTAATTAATGCCAAACAGAGGAGGCTTTGTGGTGATGTAGAACTAACCTAAAACGTCCATCTACCTCCCAGTGACACTTATTCGACCCCATTCCACTCAAGCAGCAGCACAAGCCCTCATCATCACCCTTTTCAGTAAGTTTTCATTAAATTTCACTTGGATTATTTTGAGCCAGAGTGTGATATATTGATGGGAAGCTATGTTATTTCAGGTATATCCTTACGTAAGAGTTAGATTGGGAAAATTTTGGATTAGGAATTTTACTCCTCTTATAGTATGGGTTTGAGTTGCTTGTATAATGGTGGATGCTAGATCAACAGATCTCTAGGAACGAAATTTTGTCATTAAGTAGGGCCTGGTGGTACTGTTTTCATTTTTATACAATACTGCATAAACATAAGATTATTGATTTTCTAATATATCTTCTTGAATCATTTAGTTTATCTTTGTTAAAGGAAGATACAAATGTCACTTGATATGCTTCCACCGAAAGATTAATTTAATTTCAGATACTTTGAACATAAGACTCAGCAACTGTTTTATTTATTATATCATAATGAATATACTAGCTTGTATTAAAGATATCTTGGAGTAATATTTTATCTGTTCTCAATCTAATCACTCATTTCCATTGCTCTTTGTCTAGCTTGATCCTACAGTCTCTAAAGAGTTCCTGGGATGGGTGATTGCTGCAAACCCACTAGGACAGATGCTGGCCTCTCCACTACTAGGCCTCTGGGGAAACAAAGTTGGATCCAACAGGTAAGGAAGGGTGAGAGTTAGATATAGTTATATATTCCACTAGGGTGTTATATTACCAATACCATCCACCTGAGTATCTGGAGGGTTAGTGATGGCTGCATAGTGAGCCAATACTTCAGTGGTTGTCAAGTTGCACTTCTCTGACCCAGGTAGCTGTCTTCTTTCTGACTCTCCCACACTTGGTCTATTGGCATTCTGTCCACAAACATACAATCTCTCCTTGTCATACATAACGCTTGACAGTATTTAACTCGCACAACTCATTCTTCATAACTCTAGATTTCTCTGAAGTAAGCACTGTGTGTTAGCCCTGCATAATGGAAGGAGTGTTAGATTGTAGCAGTAGGTAGGAACATTTATGCAGGAGCATTAGGTAGAAACATTAGGTGGAAGTAGTAGGAACATTAGGAAATAGCTTTAGGTGGAAGTAGTCAGTAGGAACATTAGGTAGGAGTCTCTTCAGACACTGCTCTAGAGTTGCCCTTTGCTAGTGGCCTATTAAGGGTGTGTCACTAAAGGCTAACAGGCAGCACTGGAGTTTACTAGTTATAGAGATTCTATTGCTGTGGCCACCCCCTTGAGGGAGTTCCATTTGGGAGCAGGCATCAGAGATGTAGATAGAATAGACAGATAGTGAGAGATGGGGAAAGCAAGGGAAGAAGGAGAGAAAAGAGTGGAAAGGGGAGGATAATGACAGGAAAGAGGTAAAAGAGAAGTGCAGATAACAGGAGGCATTTTGGTCCTTCAGTAGTATTCATGTATAACTTAGTTTCACCTATTTCTGTTTCTGATCAAAGTAGATGACCTAAGGATAGAACAATAAGAAGGCTGTCTTTCCACCGTCCACTCCCTTCAGTCCTCCAGTGACAAGAACCAGCCATAACAGAAGATAAGTCATGCATTTGTTCATAAGCTTGCATGGAATTTAACATGATAGAATGAAAGGGAAAATCATACTGTAAAATCTTACTACACTATCCCCATCCTAGGATGTATTGCACTAAACTCCGGAAACTGATTTGTGAGTTAGGGTACAGAATGAGAAAATAGAATTGGTAATCATTTTTTTTGCCTGTATTTTTTTACTAGATACTTGAAATGGTGAAAAATTAATCTAATAGAAGGCATTTTTAGTCTCTGCATTAACAACACTAGATGGTAACTTTTTGAATGCTCTGCACATCATTTTGCTTAGAAATATCCTCACTTGTCAGTACTACTTCTTATAACTTTTGAATTTTATTTTGTTTTTCCTGTAAAGTGTATTACCTTGTATTTGAAAAAGATGTTTGTGATTTACATTATTGAGTTTATTGAAAATTTTGAAAACTTTTATCAGGTCACTGCAAAGTCAGTGCTTCTCAAGACAAAAGTTGTAGTCTTTTTAGCCTCTCTTTGTATGGCAGACTTCTCAGAGCTGGAAAATACTTCCCACATATCTTCTTTGTGTCATACAAGGTGACTATGAGGGGCAGGAGATCAGGTTAGAAATCATCCTCTCCTGTATTACTTTCCAAAAGAAGGAACAAGGGAAGGAGCCGGGTATGGATTTTTTCCTCTAAGGCTCATTCATCTGTTCCTGACACTCCTCACTCATGCAAGAAATAATATACATGTAGAAAGGGAAAGAAAGATATATATATCGATATGTACTGTATTTCCAGAGGTGCCTTTCTCTTGACAGTGGCCATCTTTACCATAGGCAATGGCTTATATGCTATCCTGAGTGTGTTTGGGTCTTCAGCACGGGCTGTCATGATCATCTCACGATTCTTTGTAGGTGTAAGCTCAGGTGAGTTATATCTCAATATTTTGTATTGATGTTTTGTGCCCTTTATGAGGTGCAGTGAAGTTTCTCAGATACAAAAAACAATTTTATCAATGTTTATTTCATCAGATTTTTTTGATGCAAGAGTATTTAATTTCTACACTGAAATACTGAAAAAGAAAACAGTTTCAGGTTTATAGGATTAATTTCTTGTCATTTCTTTGTAGTTCAGTCACTGTTTTAGAATAATTATTTTGTTCTAATGATGGTTAAGACAGGATGTTTCATTGACCACATTCATTAATTTTTTATATAATCACAGTAGCTCTATCATGTAGTATAGCTAACCTTATGTGAATTTCTGTAGTTATTATCTCATTAAAGAAAATGGCTATTGTTATTTTTCTTTTTGTCTGTGTCTCTTATTTTTAATTCATTTTTCAATTGAATTGGTTGGATCGTGTGTATGCACCCTTTCATTTCACTCTTACATATCTACACATCTACTCATGTTCAATAAGCTAAAGAAAACATATCTTGGAGACAAGGACCTATTGAATCACTGGGTTTATTACAATGCTTGTAAAAAAAAAATTTTCTGCTCAGTCCTGTTAATTTAGACTTAAGGAATAAGAATCCAAAGGTGACTCAAACAGCTGACTTCTCTAAGGGTCAGGGAAGGTCAGTTAGAGTGGGAAGAGAAACACTTAGTTAAAAAATTTTACTCAGATCTGACCTAAATTCCTTTATTTGAGAAGATATAATGTATTGGATCCAAGTTAAAGTATCCCAGATCTTTCATTGATAAATCCCTTAAGTAGGCAAAGAAATCATTTTATAGAGTTAAACCCAAACCTCCCCTTGATACCAAGAATCTTTTAGTCCTTCCTTTTTTGTAATAATTTTATACTGCTTCCCAGGCTTCCCAGGTTGGTTAAATCCTTTAATGTAAATGTATCCTTCAGCAGTATCAATGCTATAAAGAATATCTTCATCAAAAACTCACCAGAAAATTCTTTGGGCTGTGTTTATTGAATATCTTGTAAAAATTGTAATATGTTTTATGTTGGGCAGACTGGTAAGGATCTTTTATGTTAGACTTAAGTAACATAGATATAGTATAAGAACAGGACAAGAATCAAATACTTTGATTAACCATGTTAAAAATTATGACTATTGTATTGACTTATTAACTATAACTCCTGTACCACGAGAAATATCATTGAATCTTCTATTATTGAATACACAAAGAATTGTGACATTAATATTAGTGAAGGTCAGTACAAATTAGATAGCTTTGTTGTAGGCAACATTTTTAAACAGTTCCCTTTCTTGTCAACAAAATAAGAATTTTATGACAGGCATGATGCTAGACCTGAACACACCAACCTGAACACCACCATCCAGTAAAGCTTGTTTATCAATGGCATCTGAGCTACGTCTCCTTGTATATCAACTGACTGTTCTACGTCTTCTATCTCATTCTTATATCTCCCCTGACAATGTGATCATTACACGAAAGTGCACTTGTGAACTTCTCATGTTTCATTTGCTTGTTGTTTTATCCATATACTAGATCATATGCACCACTGTGACCTCTTGCAATATATATATATATATATATATATATATTTGTTTATTTATATATTTATTATATTTGATTGTCATTTCCCTCGTCAGCGAGGTAGCACCAGGTAACAGACAAAGAAAGACCTATCCACTCATATACACGCATTAATACATACACACATATACATATACATATACATTTATTTTTTCTATTTTTATACATAATCACTATTTCCCACATTAGTGAGGTAATGTTGAGAACAGAGGACTGAGTCTTAGAGGGAAAATCCTCACTTGGCCCCCTTCTCTGTTCCTTCTTTTGGAAAAGTAAAAACAGCAGGGGAGGGTTTCCAGCCCCCGCTCCCTCCCCATTTAGTCACCTTTTATGACACCCAGGGAATATGTGGGAAGTATTCTTGTTTTTTATTGTAGTAATTAATATTAAGGAATAGATAGATAGATGGAATTGTTATCCATCAAAGCTGGATTTGATAGTGATCTTAGAACATAATAGACCTCAGATAAATAGTACGATCTTTTTTTTCTTCCATTTATGGTCACACAGTGCAATTAGTAGTGTCCAGTCAAGTAACAAGTGTTTTCGTCAACAGCAAAGCCATCTTTAATTCGTGAAACATCAAGGATTAGCCCCTTTGATGCTGTTCGCCATCCAATACAAGCTGTAAAGAAAATTCAAAAGAAACCTGAAGATGTTTTAGAAGGTGTTATCCTCAATCCAAGTGTGGAGGAAAGAGTGCGGTGAGAACTGATTCATGTACCATAATTGCATTAATGTCATTATTAGAATATGAAATCATTATGTGAACTTAATGATAAGCTTCTTATCTGTTTGATCCATTCTATGTAGTACCTGGCATTCCCACCCTATCCCAGTGCAGTAAGTGGAATCAAAAAAATATAAGTCTGGAATTTGAAATTTTGGCAAAATATCGTGCTTGCACCTTCCTGCTTTTGTAAGGTGGCACCTGGAACAAATGATTGTGCCTTTTAGGAAAAATTCTTGCTCAGCTACCTCTACTGAGCCTTTAAGGAAAAATTCTTGCTCAACTACCTCTACTGTTACCCTTTTTAAAGATTTATTGAAGGAGGTGAGGATTTCCAGCCTCTTCACCCTTGTCACTCTCAGTTGCCTCCTACAAAATGCAAGAGTTAGTTTTTTTTTATGTTGAAGGCTCCAGTCATGGACAAAAGTCCACATCAAGGCCGGGCCTTAATTGAAATATAGAGAGGATTATGAAACGGAAAAGAAAAGACAAGGGAAACTATTTACAAATTTTGGAGAAAGTGAAAAACCTGTCTTTTGAAATGTGCCAGGTCATAGTTATTGGGAAATCATGAGATGGTAGAGAGTTCCAAAGCTTCAACATGTAGGGAAAGAAGCAGGTATCAAAACAGCCCACCCTTGAGTTGCTGATGGCTGCACAATAATCATGTGATGCAGCAGCAGCTTGCCAAATATTGCATGGTCTAGCTAGTGGTGTAGGCATACAAGCAGCCAGCTCTTGAAAGCAAAAACCAAAGTATTGCTTATAGAAGAGGGAAAGTGAACCAACATTGCAGTGTAGGGCAAGGGGGTCAAGTTGAGAAGTTAGCCAGAGACAGTTTATAAGTTGGACCACTTTCAACTCAACTCTTTCAAGTAAGAATGAAGAGTTAGAACCACCCCAAATGTGAGAGCAGTACTCTATACAAGGACGAATCAATCCCTTGTATAGACAGAGCAACTGTTTAGAAGAGAAGAAGGTTCGACATCTAAACAGGACACCCAGTTTCTTAGAAGCAGACTTAGCTTTTCCCTTAAAGTGGGGTTTCCAAAAAGGAGTGGATGTTACAATAATACGAAGTATGTTCATTGAGTCAAGAGGTGGAATTACAGAACCGTCAGAGGAGAGACGAGAGTTGTGAGGAGTTTTTGATAGAGATATGGGTAGAAACTGGATCTTGGCGGCATGGGTAGAAACTGGATCTTGGAGGCATTAAACTTACCAAGATTTTGTGTACCCAACTGAGATATCCTGTCCAAGTCTGAGTTTATTAAGGAAACTGTGTCAAGACGAGATGCAGGTTGAGTTTGAGAAGAGGGAGCATAATTGAAGGATGTGGATAAATGCAGCATTGAGTCATCAGTACACGCATGCATTGGATTATTTGTGGAGAAGAAATCATTGAAAAAAGGAGAAAAAGTGTAGGGGACAGGACAGAACCTTGAGGGACACTGCTGTTGTTGGAGAAAAGAAAGGGAGGCTGATCCATCAACAACCACAGAAATAGATCATCCAGATAGGAAGCTAGATATTAAGGAGCAAAGTGAGGGAGGAAGCCAAAAGAGGGGAGCTTAGAGATGAGACTCCGATGCCACACCCTGTCAGAAGCCTTAGATATGTCAAGGGCAACTATACATGACTTCCAAAAATCTTTCAGGGATTATGACCAGACGTTAGTAAGATATGAAAGAATATCATTAGTGGATCTCGCCTGACGGAAGCCATACTGGTGATCAGAGAGAAGGTTGTGATTTTCAAGGTGTTTAAAGCTTCGGGAGTTGAGGAGAGATTCAGATACTTTGGAAATGGTAGATGTCAAAGCAATAAGATGATAGTTAGAGGAATCAGAAAGGTCACCCTTCTTAGGGACGGGATGTATCAGTGCATGCTTCTAAGGAGAAGGAAAAGTTTTGGTTTTTAAACAGAAACGGAATAGACGAGCAAGCACAGATGCAAGTTCAAAGGCACACTCTTTCAGTACACGGGG
>JAYMFT010128150.1:0-13099 GCA_038088735.1 Panulirus argus | reverse complement strand
TACCTGCCTCCACCCGGGGGGATTACCAGGTGCTCTCTCTCCTCTCTCTCTCTCTCTCTCTCATGCTGCTGCTGCACCCAGGATTAAATACCTGTCATTTGTCTACGACCACATCCGTTCCCGCGCCAGATTTTCTTAATCTTTAGACTACAGAATCTGTGAAGGAGAGATACATTTATTCCTCCTCTTTTTGTGAAACGTCAAAAGAGTGAAATAACTTTTTCCAGATAATATAAATTGTTAAATAAGTTAATTCTTTTATATATATATGTATTTTTCGCCTTGTAAACAAACGCGTGCGTATCCAATGTCTCAGACTTTGTCAGGTGATGGAGTCGTGAAATGCGTGGGCGATACTCGAGGCCTTGACTCTCCCCAATGGAGACGGGTCTTGCTGGCACCACCCCCGGCAGGAGGACCTGCGGACACACATGACCTACCTGTTCCTCCTCCTCCTCCTCCTCCTTTTCTTCTCCAGCCTTCCCTCTCTTTTATTTTATTGTTCCTCTCTTCCTACCCTTTCTCTCTCCTGCACACCCACCATCTAACTCCTCTCTCTCTCTCTCTCTCTCTCTCTCTCTCTCTCTCTCTCTCTCTCTCTCTCCTCTCTCTCTCTCCCGTAAAGATTGCGCAATATTAAGAAACGCTAAAATCTCCCCGCTATCAATTTTACTGAAGACCATATCTAATCTTAATCCAAAATATGATTTTAGCCTTTTCTTCCGCTGACAGAGTGAGGCATGTGAATCCATGTATCTCCTCCATGTTACACGTTCGAATCCCTTCCCCCAAGAAGGCCAGCTGCTTCTCGAATTCCTTCAGGCTTCTCTGTCCAATTCTCTTCGATTATTCTCATCATCGTTTTCTCTGAACCTCCTCCTCTTCTTTATCACTTCTCTCAGTTGCATATTTCTTGGCTTTGTTCCCCCCGTCGCAAATTCCTTGCCCTACGTGTTCTTACGTGGTTGAGGCGTTAGTATTACCTGCCTTCTTTTTTTTCTTCTTCCAGTGGGGGAAAATATCAGATGCTTGTTTTGTGAGAGGGAAGAAGAAAAAAAAAACTCTTTTAAGTGTCAGTCGTGGTGGTCAAGTCGAGGAGTACCGGGGGCCAGCGTGTCTTCCCCTTGCGGGAGGTAGCGAAGTGGCGAGTCGGAAGCCACCACCTACCACTTGTCGCCTCCTGAAGCAGAACTACCGCCTCTAGGTGCCTGTAAAATACCCCCCCCCCCACACACACACACAGAGAACCAGTCGCCAGCCATTCCGGTGGGGGAAGAAAAATGATCATTACGAACGGTATTAGTGAGATGGCATAATGAGCTCTAAGGATAGCGCTGGAGAGCCCAAACTCGATATGTCAAGTTGAAGGACAGAGATCCGCTCGTGAGTGTTAAGATGAGTTCGGAAGATGATTCGAGCCGCCTGGGGCAGACCCGCACCATCCACAGCTCCCTGGACAAGACCCTGAGACGCAGGATTTCCGACGAAATCAAGGAAACGTAAGTTGACGTTCTTTTGTGGCCAGGCTGTCTGCTCTCTCCCTAAACGTTTGTTGACACGTTGTTTGCGACCAGCTTGTGTCCATTTTCCCCAAACGTTTGTTGACGTTTATGACCAGATTGTTCGTCCCCTTCCTTCAAACGTTTGTTGACGTTTTTTGTGGCCAGGTTGTCTGCTCTCTCCCTGAACGTTTGTTGACGTTGTTTGTGACCAGCTCGTCCGTCCCTCTCCCTCCATCAAACGTTTGTTGACGTTGTTTGTGATTAGCTTGTCTCCCTCTCCTTCAAACGTTTGTTGACGTTGTTTGTGACCAACTTCTCTGCCCTCTCCTTAAACGTTTGTTGACGTTGTCTGAGACCAGCTTGTCCCCTTTCCTTCAAACGTTTTTTGAACGTTGTTTGTGAGCTGCTTTTGTCCTTAACCTCCTTCAAACCACTAGTTGACATGGGTGGAGGCCGACATTGCTCCGTCCTCTCCCCAGACATTCCTGCCCTCCCCACTGGGGTCCTGACTCGTGTATGTGAACTAGAGAAAAAGCCTTGCCTGTTTTGATGTGTGTCATGTGTACTTAGACGTAATATCATTGCGTCAGTCCCATTCATTTTCCGGCACTCTTCGCCTGTCGTAAACGTTATCTGTGATGTCTGTGTGTGAGATAATGCATAGGAGAGTATGTATGTGTATATGTATGCGTATACTCGGGAGTAATGTGCCTTATTGTATTTCTCGAACGTACGCTGTAAGTTTTGATTATGGCGGTGGGAATAACGCCCCACCCACGCCTTACACACTTTCCACGGCCAGCCACGTCTCCCTCCATCCACCACCACTAGCGACAACAATATTCTCATCATCATCATCACCAACACAAGCGCTACTAATACCACCTCCACCATTGACACTGCTAGCATCATCCTCCAACACCACCACCCTACCTTTCACCACCACCACCTGCTCCTCACAATCCAACACCATTACCTGTCCACCTCCCCCTCCTCCTCCTCTCCCCCGTCCCTCCAACACTAACACCACCGCCACCACCACCACCACCATCGCCGAGCATCATACCTTCGGCCGTGTTCTTTTGAGCCTCACGTCGCATTTGGCTTGGTGATGGAACCGAGAGGGGAACGGAAACGCGAGTGACAACAGCAACAACACAGCGCTCTACTGGGTAATGTACGGAGGTCACTGATGCAGCCTGGGGGCAAGATGCTGCTAGAGGTGCAGGAATATGAGTCAAGAAGGTGGTGAAGTAGGTCGAGTGAGGTAAGGAACAGCAGGAGTCCCGCGGTGCTGGCGTAGATGCAGACGGTGAGGCAGCAATGCATGGGGGCAGTGTATGACTGCCATGTCTTATCGCGGAGCTTTTGTAGAACGGGAATGTGGGACTCGTGCCGTGGACCCGAGTGAGTGACGGCAGTCGCTGGTGCTTGTGTTTGACGGTTTGCCGCGGGCGTGGCCGTATAAGTCGCGTAGTTCCGGCTGCTTTTGGAGACGAGCGGAGGCGCAGCCCCGTCAGGCCAAAGGGGGCCGTGACAGAACAGGCACCACTGAGACGCTCCAAGAGGGTGGAAGATCAGGAGTCACACGGTGGATTGCTACCGGCGGAGGGAGGAGGCGCCCGAGGGGCTCCGTGAATCTGGATTCACATGGCTAAGACTTCAGGCACCAGAGCGGTGCACTTTTTGTCTGAGACAACTCGAATGCTTGGCTTGACTTTCCCTCGGTAATGTCCTGCGGCCAGACCCAGGTCGCGAGGGAGGTCCGTGGAAGGAAAAGATGGTCTTTTTTGGTGGGAACTGTAGGTGTCGTTCCTTAGCGGAGCTTCTGTCATTAAGATGGAAGGTGGCCTGATTTGGACGCGTGAGTACTTGCCCAGGTCATCCTGAAGTCATTGTGAGGCAAGCTGTCAGTGTCTCAAAGCGGCTGCTGTTTCCCTCGAGTGTAAGGTAAGCTGTCAGTTGCTCAATGCGGCTGCTGTCTCCCCCTGGGAATTAGGAGGTCGGGTCAAGTCACACCTCATGACTTGTCAGGTGAGAGAGAGAGACGCCGTCGAGTCCTCCAGGCATCTGGTGTCATGTCGATTCCCCGTCTGCTCTTTTCCCTCCTTCCATCATCCTCCGTTACTTTCCACATATTTCCCTTTAGCATCCTCATCGTCCTTCTGTGCCTCAGCCCAGGCGAAGACCCACCCCCATACCGGTAGCAAGCAGTAGACAGGTCTTGGAAAACTCCCGGTACAGTAAACAAACAGCTAGTGGGAAGGTCCCCGCGTGGTACAGGGTTCCAGGGCTCCAGACACAGTAAACAGCCGCTGGGGGAGAGCGAGCGGGCCCGTGTGTGTGACCCTGAGGAACGCCGCCGACGTCCGGGAGCGAGTTGCCTTTGTTGTTTGTTGTTCCGTCTACAGCCCCGAGGCTTCTGGTCACGGCGGCGGCCGAGTCTGACGGCCGGGAAGAGTCCTGCATCGTTCGTGTTAGCTGTTCAGTCTGTTCGTCAGTCCTTCGTGACTTGTTCAGGCCCTCATGATTTCGTTAAGTCCTTCCTGATTCGTTCAGTCCTTCTGGATGCGTTCAGTCCCTCTTGATCCTTTTTAAGTTCTTCCTGATTCGTGCTGTCCTTCGTGATTCGTTAAGTTCTTCCTGATTCGTTCAGTCTGCTGGCTCTGACGCATGTTTAACCCGCGATAGTTCGCTTTACTGACGAATTTGAACTCGGTAAACCTGCTAGTTTTTTTGACACGTGCATGGTGTTGGGTCGTTCTTTGATTATCTCTACTTTGAGTCGTTCATACTGTGGGCAGATTTCTTTTTATTATTATTATTATTATTATTATTATTATTATTTGTGATGTACAAAGGGAAGATTGCGTGCCTCCACCACCACTATCTCCATGTCCCCACCATCACTATCACTCGGCGTCTTCCTTCACTATCTCCACCATCACTATCACTGTGTTTCTATCATCACTCGCCATACGTTCGCCATCATTGTCACTATATCCTCACCATTACTATCACCATGTCCCGACCAACGCTATCACCACATTATTACTATCTGTGTCACCATGTTCCCACCATCGCTGTCACCCTGCCTCCATCATCGCTATCACTATGACCTCACCATCATTATCACCATGTCCCCCCCAATAGAATACCATCACTATCACTGACTCCAGTCAATATAACCATCACTATGAACCTACCCCCATTGCCTCTGTTATGATCTACGTGACAGCCACCATCACTGTCACCCAGCCATCACTATTACCTCCGGTCAACACTGTCACCCATCTCACCTTCATTTGGGTCATCACCATCAGCAGGATCAGCATCACTACCCCATCACTAGCATGATAATCACCATCATTATCACCATCACTTATAAGTGCGTTGCCCTCATCACCATCACTTAGAATACCAGCTGTGGTGACCACAACGATCACTCACTATCGCCTCTTTAGCCATGATCACTGTCACCAGCACTGCTATCACCTTCACTACTACCACCACCACCACCACAGCCATCTTCACCCTCACCATCATCATCACCTCCACGATCACCGTCACTATCACCGCCACCACCGACTCTACCACCATGACTATCACCATCATCACCACCACAGTCACCACCACCTTTACCACCTTCACTATCAACAGCACCGCCATAAGGACAGTCACCATCCCAGGCACAGTGATCACCATCGTCATTATCTTCACCGCCCAGCCCCACTCACCTTCCTCGCGTCCTTGAGCAAATCCGGAAATCATTCACACGTCTTTTCAGAGCCTTTCTTTTCGTGTTTCCTCTCGCCTCCTCTTATTGATTTTCCTCCTCCTCCTCTTCCTCCTCCTCCTCTTTCTCCTCCTCTTCCTCCTTTTCTTCCTCTTCCTCCTCCTCCTCCTCCTCTTCGTTCACTCCTCCGCCTCGTCCTTTTTCAATCCACTTTTATCCTCTATCCCACATTCCATTTTCCACTACGTTTTTCTTCTCGTTTTCTCTCTCTCTCTCCTATACACCCCTTTTTCCTCCATCCCTTTTGCTCCTGCCGGTTTGTATGTACATCTCCGTCAGTGCTAGCGAGGTGGGTCAGGAGGATGGTGGGAGACTCCAGGAAGGCATCACGCTGGAGTACCTCAGGGGATTCTTTCCTGGAACCACTGCTCTTCTTACGCGAACGACTTTGCCAAAGAGATTGGGACTCATACCGGAATATGTTTGCTGATGATGCCAAGGTCATGATGAGAGGAGTAGGAAAGCGAGGAAGGATTGCATCGACCTACAAGGGGACTTAGGCAAACTCCGTACTTGGTCTTGTGCATGTTTGATGATGAAATCTAACTCGAGTGAAACGTAAACTGATGGGACGCGATGGAGGAGGACCTCGATATGAAAATCGTCTTCCAAGAGATAAGCTGTAGGAATATATGTGTGTGTGAGAGGGACTTGGGAGTCGACCTAATATTTGTGCCCCATGGAAAAGAGAAGAGTAAGGGGTGACTAGATCATAACCTTTATTTTCTTTTTTCTTATTTATTCAGTTTGAAGACACAGACGCTGAACAGTTCTTGGAAAGATGCTGGGATAGAACAACCAGAAGCCATAACGTGAAATGAAACAAGAAACTTGTTAGAAAACATGTAAAGAAATACTGTTTGATGTAAGAGTTGTGATTGAATGGAATGAACTGAATTGTGACACTGTTGATATGGACAGAATACACTAGTTTAAAGACTTGTATGGTAGAGGAAGGTCAAGACATAGGGCGCCCCCCTCCCCCACGAGTGTAGAACTCTTACGAACAAGTGAATAAAAAGAGTGTTGAAGGTCAAATTGATAGTGGTAGACACTAACTAGGAAATCGATCGTGCAAGGATATGCAACGCGACGAGAGAATGAACATTTAAGATTAAGCATAGATAAAAGAATTAAAGATAAGTAAAGTAATGCGAACGTAAGTTTGGTATTAAGGGAGAGTAGGTTTCTACAACAGCTTCCACGTCTCCTTGTCTTTGCAGTGAAGGTTAGAGAGACTATAAACAATCGCTGTGATGAAGACGTCGTGTGTAGGGACGAGGGAATGGAAGGGAAGGATTGGTTAAGGGAAGGCAGGGTTAGCAAGGGAAAGGGATACAGACACGGAAAAGTAGATGACAAAAAGAAAAAAGGTGTGACGAAAGGAGAGGTAGATGGGACGTAAGAATGAACAGCGATGGAAGAGGAGGTGGATGTCCCCATTCCACCCTTCCACATCCCACTGACTTCCCTTCTCAGTTAATGCTTCCCATCCCAGCGCGACGGGATAAGGGAGTGTTGGGGGAGGGGGGTGTTATGCATGTCACCCTGAGGGCCGCGTTAGTACACGAGGAAGCCACAAAGACAGGATCCTCCTGATGGTCTGCGTCGAGGTTATCTGCTGGGGGATAAGCAATGCTTGGTTGCCATTCCATGGCGCTTGAGTGGTTATGTAGTTATCCTTTATTTCAAGCCCTTGAGCAAGGCAGTAAACGACCCTTTCGGTATGATAACCTGACCTTTGAACTGATCTAACTTAACTGTCGGATCTAAGGCCAGTCTGTCATAACCAAGGGTCTATTGTATCTCCTGTTACTGGAAGTTGCGCAGCCTCGGTGCTGCAAAAGCAACTGGTAAAGGAATCCTGGCGTAACTACTGGACTGTTCCTTTAGAAATCGATCCAATGGTAATTATAAATAAATAAATATATATATATATATATATATATATATATATATATATACACACACACACAAGTAGGAAAATATACATTGGATACCTTGGATATGTGTATATATTATCCACATTATTCCCGTGTTCCCTGCAAAAGTGGCATCACTCGAGCCGTCCTATTGACAGTCACTGACGTGAGTGGCAGGTGAAGGCTCGTGTGACTGCCTCAGACGTGGATCTCCTGCCTTGTTTTTTGCGTCTAGGAACTGAATGCTTTTTTGTGTGATCACACATGTTGTATTGTGACTGTAGGTGTCGTGAGCCTAATTGATTTTGTTTTATTCTGTGTTGACGCTGCAATAAGGTATTATTTGATTATACAAATGTATTCTGCTGAGCTAAGCCAAGGATCAACCCCCTCTTGGTAAGCACAGTTTGCGCAAGAGTCAGAAAGGCATTTTATATGTTTATTTTATTTTTTTTTGTCTCCTCCTCCTCCTCCTCCTTCTCTTTCTTCCTCCTCCTCCTCCTCCTCCTCCTCCTCCTCCTCCTCCTCCCTCTTCTTCTTCTTCTTCGTGGGAGGATGATGGTCCACATCACCCACCGAAGACCCTAAACTGTGTGAGCACCAGGGTGATCAATCCAAAGAAGCTAGGCTGCACGACACACTACCTGCCATACACACAAGGACTCACCAAGCGATGTCCTTGTATCGCCTTCTCGCTGAAACGTATATATGTTGATCACACTAGACCGTGATGATAGTTATGAAGGTGAAATCGCACCTCAGTAGGAGTTGATATAGTTTTATTTAACACGTTATTATTTTCAGTGCATGTGGCACAACTTGTTTCATGGAGACAATCCACCTCAGCAGGTGCCAATAATCAAGAACGTTATTTAAGTCTCAACATCACAACCGGAGTACCGTCTGGTGTATATAGCCTCGTATGCAATACACTGGCCTGACCGACTGTGAACGTTAAGGGGATAGTGGGGGGGGGGTGCCTTGTGGTTAGGGGGGGTAGGGGGTTGACCCAAGTAGCTAGATGGCTCTTGGACTACTTTTTTTTTTATGCCTGGGTGTTTTGATGATTCTTCCATAATGATTTGGTTGATAATAGGATGGGCTTTAAAGTAGCCTGGAGACAAAATTTAAGTTCTCAGTATTAGCAATGAAGGCAGATTCAATGACGTTACGGGTAGCATAATCCGCAGAGGGGGTATGAAATAACTGGAATTTTTTTTAAAGGTCTACAGGGTGATCGTTTTTATGATAGTGTTTAGCTATCGCATTTTTGTGGCCACCCCTTCGCACTGAGTGTCGGTACCAGTAACATCTCCCAGTTATATATATATATATATTTTTTTTTCCCGGTCTGGCAAATACTAAGAGCTTTAATTTGTCGCACAGTCGCCAAGTCTGTTTTACGAAGGTTCCAGAGTGGGTGGAGTACAATGCTCTACGGCTCAGGATGAGAACAGGTTAACGTCTCAGTAGTTCGGCAACACTTCATGACCCGTGATGGCAACGTTGAGCTCACGGCTCAGGATGGCAACACTTCGCATCGGACTGAGATCGAGTCTCTTTTATGGCCAAAGACAATTCAGCCGTGGCGACCCATTGGCTCGGCGCTTGTACCTACCCTTGACGGCATGAAACGGGGTATATACACACACCGATGGGCATCGCCACAAGCGCGCCAGCATCGCCCAGAAGGCACAGGGGACGATGAAGCCTCGTGGAAATAGCAACACAGTCAACTCCCTCGATAGCTCTTGTCCACAGACCTCTACGTGTGTTGAGGTCGCGTAAGGAAACGCCTTTACGAGCATCAGTGGCGATGCTGTTCTGTCCCTGATGATCATTTGTCACAGAACCAGGCATTTATCGCTGTCACGCACGCTCTCCTCATCCGACAGGGGGAAATCCGCTCGAGAAAACTCGTTCAGACAGAGTGTTGGTCCTAGTCAGTCAGTACCACAGTCATTAGGTTATCCCCAGCCCATTATCAAGCGGTGCTCAAACAAACGCGCATAGACTCGATGTCAAATCCTCAACTTTTTGGTTTTGGGGAAAGCTGGGGTGAAACAGAAGACCACTTTGTGAGGAACCCCTAATCGCCAATGTACTCCGGGGAAGAAGCAGGGAGTAAGGAATGATGAAAAGGAGGAAAATTAAGTATAGGAGTAAGAAATGGAAGATGAACGGAAAGGGGGTAAAATCTCGTGAATGTCTCGTTTTTAAGAACGGGGCAGTGCAGCAGCACGAGCAACTAAAGGCTGACTGAACGAACAAATCATCCGCGAGAAGAGAGGGTTAGAACAATACCTCAGCTCTCTCTCTCTCTCTCTCTCTCTCTCTCTCTCTCTCTCTTGTAATTTACCATTCGGTTCGTTGAGACAATTTTGCTTGTTTTCACCCCGTGTACTCACGAATGAAAAGAATGTGTGGACGAAGAACGATATTCTCAAACATTACCATCATACGTGATCTTCAATGCGAAGGTGTTGATTAACGTTAGAGCTAGAAGCTTGATGGTTATTATAAGTTGCGCATCACGTAATATCCCATCATCCCTGGCGCTTGTCTCTCTCACAACGAAAGATGAAAATATGAACGTAGGCTACGTAAGGTTAGAAAACACAAAAATTGAATTCAAATACTTGAGCATGCATGAACGTTTCCTATTTTTTCCTGAGAACAGCATATGTCCCTTGGTCGTTACTTCATCGCTAGATTCATCTACGACTCACGGAGTGCGTCAGGGGAGCGAACAAAGTGCTTTCCGAGTAGTGCAGCTGCCTGGCTGGCTGCCTGCCTGCTGCCGCCTCAAGACCCCGCTGCCAGACGTATCCTCAGGGAGGGGGGGGGTTTAACTCTGTATTATTCACGTGTTTTATTACAGTTGTAAAGTACTGCAAGTATATATATATATGCTCTACTGCGATTTTTAGTTTACGAAAGTTTCCTCCCAACATTTGACCTCGGCTGTCGAGCGACTTGGTGACTCGTTGCTCGCCTACGCCGTGTTTACTTTTTCCGGACAGTTCAAGGTTGAGGCGGAAGCGGGAGTGAGCGATTGTCTCTCACAGCGTGCGCGCGGGAGGTCGGCCGGCCTCTTCCGCTTGACACAAATCCCTCGTCACCATCATCTAGGTCATGTCTTCCCCCCACAGTGTGCTGGCTCACTCCGCGTAAACAGAATATTTACATGTTGGAGTAGAATAGCTTCTGTGCAACAGTTGACGGAGTGGAGCGTCTGTGAGACGCCTCTTTTTTTCGAAAATGGACAGGGGTGGGTGGGTGTAGTGGAACGATGCCACCACAGTCGGCAAGTTTCGCGAAGCGCTGGCCCGAGTGCAGGCAGTCGTTAAATCACTCCTCTCACTCGCCGGGAGGAATGCTACCGGTGCGGCGGCGGCTGGGGGAGGAGGGACTCCTCCTCCTCCTCCTCCTCCTCCTGCCCTCGTATATCATACGCAGAGACACAGCGCCTCCTCACCCTTCCACTGCACGCAGGTTAATGGGAATATCCCATACATATAGACCACTCACCTCAACCTCCCGTCTCCTCTCCACTACGACGAGAAAATAAGCACATTACTGCACTCAAGTAAGACACATCTGGCAAGCGCCGTCGTTAACCTCACTAACAGTGGAAACCAAAACCTGTTGCTTGTGTAACCGACGTGAGCTGTAGATCACCTACTGCCTGCAGCGGTTTGGGTTGACTTGGGGAAAATTCCCGGTGAGCCGTGGTGGTTTAGGGGCACCACCACCCCCTCCCCCCTCGTCTCCTAGAACCGGTCATACTGCATTTAGAATTCATAGAATTGTAAAAAAAAAAAAGAAAAAAAGTAATGGGAAGCATTTCTTACATGAAAAGAGGGTTTAAAGTACTTTTGAAAAGACGTTCAGTTAGAATGAACTAGGAAATGTCGTTCCCTCTGAGCTCCTGATGTACGTGCGTGCTCGGCTCCCTAAGTGTGCGAAAGCGGGGCAAGCCCTTGGGGTTTGATGCCTGGTATAGACCACACATTCCTAAGGGCAGGGAAGGTGGGAGGTCAGTCAAGTCAGGTCAGTCCCGCAGGGTCTTTTCTCCGACCGTGTGACCTCAGGGTTGTAAGGTGGTGACATTCTCTCTCTCTCTCTCTCTCTCTCTCTCTCTCTCTCTCTCTCTCTCTCTCATGCCTCACCCCTATGACCCAGAGAGCTGTCTTTTCTCTTTCTGCCTCAGCCCACACGTGGGCACCTGGCTGGCTTTCAGTCTACACAAACATTCAGTCTCTCAATCTAACACGTAACACTTAACAGCATGCAACTAAAACGGTTCATTCTTCGTTAACCCAAGATTTACCGAGGGTGAATGCCAAACACCAGCTTTGCCTTTTGGCAAAATCTTGCCATAAGCACTAGTAAAGAAGCAAGTATTCTACACACACACACACACACACACACACGGAACATACTGTAATTGTAATAACCGGCTTTTTATGATAAACTAGCAGATTCGGGCCCTCCGGGCAATCGTTCGCTCGCATCTGCGGATGGCTGGGGTGCCGCTGACCAAGCGGCAGTTGACCTTTGGACTGATAGTTTTTCTGAGCAGAAGCTCCTATAAACAACAAATCCTAGCTTAGTTTCGTGGGAGAACGGCAGAATGGTATTGTTCAGTGGTATAACCACTTTTCCCCGTCCATTTTTCCACTTCACACTTTCCATATTGCCGGCGGAAGTCTCCCTCTGAACAGGATTTTTTTTTTTTCCCGAAAATGTGCCACTCCATCGGCCAGTAATTTCCATCCTGTCAGCCACTTCCCAGACCATCCACGTCTCAGACCAGCATCAACCTAGTAGACCAGCCACATCCCGGACCACAGCCTTTGCGGCTCAGACATCTCACAACCAGCCATAGCCGGCAGCTGATAGATGCCAGACTAGAGGAAACCATACCCCTGTGTAGCCAGGCAATCACGGCCCTCCTGCCGAAGCCAAGTAAACGATATAAAGAACCTGTTGCGCTAATCACCCTGATTTCTACCAGTCCTCGGTCGATTCTGGCTGCTGAAGAGCCACAGAATGTTAGGCTCGTTCACTCAGGTGTTGGTGCTCTCTCTGTGAAGACATACATACATACATACATACATACATACAGACAGACAGACAGACAGACAGATTGAAGAAAGTGAATTAGGTATTAAAAAACACACACACACACACACACACACACACACAACGACAGACAAACAGTTAATGTCAAGCCACACTGTTGTGAACTGTTAATGTCAGACCAAACTGTTGTCAACAGTTAGTGTCAGGCCACACTTTTGTCAACAGTAACTGTCAGGCCACACTGTTGTCAACAGTAAGGGCCAGGACACGCTGTTGTCAACAGTTTATGCTATGCCATAATGTTGTCAACAGTTTATGCACTGCCATATTGTTGTCAACAGTTTATATTATGCCATACTGTTGTCAGCAGTTAGTGGTTGGCCAAACTGTTTTCAACAGTTCTGTTCTTAGAATGACACCAGTTTAATCCCCTGAGCTCGGAGGTACGACCCTTCTTTAAGACGGTACGACCCTTGAGCACTACAGTACGACCCTTGAACACGACGGTACGACCCTCGAGCGCAGTCTTACGACCCTTTGACCTTCAGAAAGTGGGAGCAGGAAAAGCGAGCCACGACAGGAGTGCTCATCCTCCTCGAAGGCTCAGGCTGGGTTGCCGGAGTGTGCAGTATGTTTGGAGAGAGAGAAAACGGGAATGATGTTTGGAGAGAGAGAAAACGGGAATGATGTTTGGAGAGAGAGAAAACGGGAATGATGTTTGGAGAGAGAGAAAACGGGAATGATGTTTGGAGAGAGAGAAAACGGGAATGATGTTTGGAGAGAGAGAAAAC
>JAYMFT010128139.1:0-13099 GCA_038088735.1 Panulirus argus | reverse complement strand
AATGTTACAATTCTTTGTGTATTTAATAATAGAAGATTCAATGATATTTCTCGTGATAAAGGAGTTAGAGTTGATAACTGAGATAGCATTATTCCAATCAATACAATGATCATAATCTTTAACATGATTAAACTAGGCATTTGATTCTTGTCCTGTTCTTATAATATATCAATGTTGCTTAAGTCTAACAGAAAGATCCTTACCAGTCTGCCCAACATAAAATATATCACAGTTTTCACGTGGTACTTTGTAAGCACATCCTGCAGAACTTTCAGGTGAGTTCCTGATTTAAGATATCTTTTATAGTATTGTTGTTGCTGAAGGCAACATTAACATTAAAGGATTTAAACAACATGGGAAGCAATGTAAAATTATTACTAAAAGGGAGAAATAGAAGGTTCTTGGTGTCAAGGGGAGGTTGGGGATTAACTCTATAAAATGATTTCTTTGCCATCTTAAGAGATTTATCAATGAAAGACCTAGATCTTGTTGGGCATCATGGTTGATATACAGGAAATTCCTGTAGAGATACTCTATTTTCTTTTTATTCACTGACCGACATGGCATAAGCAAATATGCCTCAGTGACGGCCACATCGGGTGAACAGCCTAGCCTTTCAAGTAAAGGAGATAATATAACGGTCAATCCTCGTGTGGCCGGTCACCGGACAGAAAGTATGAGAAGAAACAATCAGTCAGTTGAAGCATTGGTGACAGGGACACATGTAGACAGCCCATGAAAAAAGTGGCGGAAATAATGTCTGAATAACAGGGAGAGGGTAGCAGCATTCGTTGTAGAGAGGTGAAGCAAGGAGAAGTAATGAGTTGGAAGGTTTTTGATTCCACTTTCGCCAATTGGGAGGTGGACGAAAAACAACTCCAAGTATGTGTGACACTTACTCCAAACTTGGACAAACAAAACCCCAGTAGATGTGAAATAGTTGTTTACAAAGAGAATATTTACAGCACCTAGTATCTGGGAAGCAGACTTTGTGTGTTCATTATGTGGGGTTTCCAGGATATAGTGAATGATAGGTTTATGTTGGTTATGGCCAATATATTTTTTTTTTTTTTATTACAAGGTTGAATTGTGGTGTTCTGAAACGGAACAGAAGGAAATGAGAGACACTTAGATAAAGATATATAAAGCAGAAGTTACTTTTCAGCGCTACTGAATCGGACCAGATTACTGCTACCCCATTCCTAGATGCTGAACAGGTCCAAATTGAATGAGAAAATATGTTAAGTACGAGAAAGTGAAAAAGTATAAGGAGTAAGGGAGGGAAACTGAGCTGAAGTGTGTGCAGTGGAATCATTAACACAAGAGTGAACACACTCAAAAGTTGATGAGAGGTCATTAATGGAGAGAAAAAATATATGAAGCGATAAGACATAACCCTGAGAAACACCTCAGTTGGTGAGGTAAGAGGGAGAGGTCTGCCAGAGAAGAAGTTATATCTCAAAGAACAGAGAGAAGCAGAAAAACCAAAGGAAGGAAGTCAACATTGGAAAGACGTGCACCGTATCAAATGCTTTGGAGATTTCGAAGGCCACGGCAACTTTCACCATAATCACGAAAAGAGATGGACCAGAGTGGGTTACACAGGAGACGTCACCAATAAGATGGACTCTATACCGCCAAATCCGTATTGGTGAACAGAATAAAGAGGAATACGATTCTTATAATTTACGAAAGAGAGAGTTAAGGAGAGTTTAAAAGACTTTGTAAACAACAGAAGTGAGAGCAATTGACCAATGACTGCTAGGAATAGAAATGACTTCATTCTTATGGATGGGCTGCACCGAGGTCTGTCACCAAGAACGGGAAGAGGTTTTTACACAAGGACGAAGTTTGAAAGCGAGGATTGGAGCCAGTCCAAAGGGGCATTCCCTGATCACCAGGAGCTGGGAAAATACTCGGAAGACCTTACACCGAGAAAAATTGATGGCATCATACCATTTCATACTCATTCATAACATTTTACCATGTCCTCAGTACGTCTCTGCAATTTTCATTACTGTTATGTCAGTCTACTGTCTTTCACACGCACACACTCACTGAATTTTTCCGGATTTACTGGTATCACGGTGTTGCTGAAAAATTTCTGTTCTATGTCCACCAATGTTCGTTATCAGAACTTTTAAAGTTACTGGATTATGACTTGATGAGCACCCCTTTAGCTTGTGGATTCCCGTCCATCGCCCGGTCTGCATATCCCATATGACCGCCATTGTCAAATATCCTTTAGTATACCAATTTATATATCTGTCTCTAGGTCAGACATAAGAAATGGACTGTGTTACTCTGTACATAGAAGGTGCGACAAAGATTCTGTTGTCTTTGAGTGAAAACTCGAGTGCATATACGTATGTCAGGAATTGCTGAGGCTTTAGATTACTTCTGATTTTTCCTGAGAGGATAATAGATGCATTTTTCTTATAGAGATCAACATGGTATGGGCAAAAAATGACCCAGTCAAGGAATATTGGGAAAGAAAAAAAAATGATGAAATGTTTGTAAACCCGACTCTAAAAGGAAGAACGAGGTATCATAAAGGTGAATCATCGTAAGGCTGGTCTTCACACAGAATCTATGAGAAGCGGTAGCCAGACTCGTGTCATGGATTCAAGCCTTGGTAAAAGGGACAAATACTAAACAGCTGAGAGCAGTGACCAAAATAAACCAGAGAAAGATGGTTGGAGAGAGGTGATGCCTGGATGGATGATTAATAAGATGGAAGGCTTTTGATTCCACTCCGGCTAATAAAGAGGTGGAGGAACAGCCAACCCAAACATATGAGCAGTACTCCATTATGGGGCAATCAAAACCCCTGAATATCAATAATTGCTTACAAGAAAAATAATTACGGCGCCTATACAACACCCCTAACTTCTGGGAAGAAATGTTGATTGTGTGGGGTTTCGAAGATAGAATGGAGGAGAGGGTTATGTCTAAAGTGCTTTTGTTACTGCATGGATGAACTGAGGTATTTTGAAACTGAAAAGGGGTAAACGAGTAATAACAGATATATACACAAGTAGAAGTAGAAATTACTTTCAGCTCTTGAATTTAACCAGGTTACTGCTTCCCCATTCGGAGAACTTGCACAGGTCCGAATGAAGAGAGGAGGTGTGTTCAGTAGGAAAAAATGAATGAATATTAGAATGAGGTGGGAGGGGTAGGTGGGATAAAAAGAAGTTATGAGAGTGGAATCGTCAAGGTAAGAATGAACGAAGCTAGATGTTGACAAATGATCATTTATGGAGAGAGGAGGGTAAGCGATAGGACAGAACTCTGCGGGATACTGCTGTTGAGAGTATGATAGGGCTACGTTGTTCTCTCAACAACTACTGCAATGCACCGACTTGAGGGTAAATGATCCATTACCGAAAAGAGAGAAGAAACGCCAAAAAAAAGACATTTAAGACGGTAAAGATTTAAGCCACACCCTGACAAATGTGGGGACGTCGAGTGCCACAACAAAAGATTTGCCAAAGTCCAGGCAGACAAGCATCAAAGATGAGGAACACAGGAAAGAAAATCATTGGTGGAAAATGCACTGCGAGAGTCATCCCGGTGATCAAAAAGAAACGAATGGGATTCTAAAAGTCTGAGAAAGTAAGAGTTAAGGAGAGCATCAAAGAGTACGTAGATATAAGAAGTGAGAGCAATGGGGCGACAGGTGGAAGTGTTAGAAAGGTCTCATATTTTAGAGCTGGACTGCAAGTATGCTTCCAGGGAGAAGGAAAAGTTTGGGTCTTCAGAGAGCGGATATAGACAAGCTAGTGTCGAAGCTAGCTCAGAGGCACACTCCCTTTAGGTTCGAAGGTATGCCGTCTGGACCATACGACTTACCCACGTGAAACTGGAAAAGTACTTTGGCTGCTTCCTCTCTGCACTACCGGTTCACAAACTTCAATCTCTAACATTGTTTCCGCTCGAAGTGTGACGTATGCGCCTGCTGTAATACAAACACTCCCATTGCTCACTTCCCTAGCTCTGACGCAATCTCGCTTAAAGCTTCTCTACCTTCTGTATCTTTGCTATTATGTTTAGTATATCCTCCCCCCCTATTTCTTCAAACTGTGTACAACTCCTCGACTATTTGACTTTCTGCCACCAATTATTGCTGTCATCATGTCCACGTGAGGAAATCCTCTATGTAGAAGATTTCAATGTACACCGCAGAGATTGGTTGGGTTCTATCCAGGATGATCCCGGTGGAGCCGAGCCCTTTTTCCCTCCTTCACGATCTGGAGCAAATAATCAGACATCTAACACGAGTTCCCAACCGTCATGACCTGTCTTCCAATACATTCCTCATTTTTCTTGTGAAACTTCTCAATACAGTTAGACTACTTTTGCCCTCTTAGGGTCATTCGACTTCAGTCTCATTTCTGTCTTCCAGTCGGGCACTTCCACTCTCCATCTCCCCTCAAAACGCCAACTTTGGAATTTTGGAAAAGCCCAGTGATCATCCTGACGTGGCTTCTTAATTGATTTTCATCGGGATGGGTATTGCTCTGCTGGCCGAGATGCCTCGTGTTGTGCTGAACGTATAGAGGAGGTTACTTTGGCTGGGATGATGGCCTACATTCCATCTATTAGATCTTTCTTCCCCTAATCATGGCTTGATCCTCCTGCTCTGATGCCTCTCGTATCAGGGAAGGAGTATTGTGAACCATGAAACTCTTCCGTTTCCCTTGGAACCCACTCCACTTTCACCCTTCCTCGAAATCACTACAAAGCTATTCTTCGTAGATTTAGGATTCCCTGGATCACTTAATCTATCAGTGATCTGATTTTTATATGTACAAATGTACAAACTTGATAACTGTAGTATATAATTTTCTGTAACTCAGTACTCAATAATCTCAAAAATTGTGGGTATCACGTGTTCCCCACGATCAAACATTGGTGGCCCTTGAAGAGAAGATATGATATTGTCCATATAAGTGTCTCCGGTTTTCAACACCGATCCTCCACGTTCATATACAAAGTATCTTCTAAAAGAGTTGATTTTTCTCATTCCAAATGTGTCTCCAGATGAATTACTCTTTCGTAAAAGTCTTTTAAACTGTATATGCCAAACTATTTACAGGCTACACTTTACACTTCCTCATAATATATAAAGTACCTTTTTTCTATCTTTAATCCACATTCTTTTCCATTACATATTTCAAACCCAGTTAATTTTGCCTACAAAATGCTCTCAATCCATTATCAAATTCCTTTCATAAATATAGTTATACAGCATCCATAAAATCATGGTGGACTCAAATTGTTGGAAAATATTCACGTTGTAGGTCGACCTTGTCATTGGATAGACTGCCCCACACGGTGTAGGTCGACCTTATCAATGGACCAGACTGCCCCACGCATGGTATAGGTCGACCTAGTCAGAGGACTACATTCAACACCCCCTTACCACTCCCTCAATACAAACACAAACGCAGGCTAAAATTCTACACAATATTCTTTTGGATCAAGAGCGTAGCAAGTGATTATTGAAAGTCAGTAATATGATCATACTGATTTGTGCAGAGATTAAAGATGGTCCCTCACCACTACCTCCAATCTCAACTGGTCCCGCACCAAAACCTTCTCTCTCACCTGGTCCCCCACAACTATCTACACTCTCATCAGGTCCCTCACCACTAAATACACTCTAAACTGGTCCCTCACCACTACATACACTCTCATCTGATCCCTCACCACTACATACACTCTCACCTGGTCCCTCACCAATACCTTCCCTCTCACCTGGTCCCTCATC
Organism: Panulirus argus; assembly: GCA_038088735.1. Taxonomy (NCBI): domain Eukaryota; kingdom Metazoa; phylum Arthropoda; class Malacostraca; order Decapoda; family Palinuridae; genus Panulirus; species Panulirus argus. Next base: position 7,323 of record JAYMFT010128139.1, on the reverse strand, counting down.
ACTATCTACACTCTAACCTGGTCCCTTACCACTACTTACACTATAACTTGGTCCCTCACCAATACCTACATTCTAACATGGAACCTTACCACTACTTTCCCTCTCACCTGGTCCCTAACCACTACCTACACTCTAACTTGCACCTCACTACTACAAATACTCTAACCTGGTCCCTCACCACTACAAACGCTGTAACCTGGTACCTCACCACTATCCACATTCTCACCTTGTCCATCACCACTACCTACACTCTCACCTGGTCCCTCACCACTACCTTCACTCTAACCTGGTCCTTCACCACTACCTACATACTCACCTGGTCCCTCACCGTTACCTCCACTCTAACTTGGTCCCTCACCACTACCTACACGTTAATCTGGTCCCTCACCACTACCTACATACTCACCTGGTCCCTCACCGTTACCTCCACTCTAACTTGGTCCCTCACTACTACCTACACGCTAACCTGGTCCCTCACCACTACATCCACTTTAACCTGGTCCCTTCCTCACCACTACCTATACTCTAACCTGATCCCTCACCATTACCTCCACTCTCACTTGGTCCCTCACCACTACTTTTAACCTCACCTGGACCCTTCCCATTACCAAAACACTCTCACCTGGTTCCTCACTACTACCTACACTCTTAACTGGTCCCTCACCATCACTTGCACTCTTACCTGGTCCCTCGCCACTAGCTTCTCTCTCACTTTGTCCCTCACCACTACCTACACTGTCATTTGATCCCTCACCACTACCTACACTCCCATCAGATTCCTCACTACTACCTACACTCGAACTTGGTCCCTCATCACTATTAACACTCACCTGGTTCCTCATCAGTTTCATAAACTCTAACCTGGTCCCTCACCACTACCTTCACCCTCACATGGCCCCTCACCACTACCTACATTCTCATATTGGTCCCTCACCACTAACTACTCTCTCATTTGGTCCCTCACCACTACCTACATTTTATGTGATCTATCTCCACTACATAAAGTCTAACCTGTCCCTCACCACTACCTACACTCTCACCTGAACCCTCACTACTACCTACGCTCTAACTTGGTCCCTCACCACTGTCTACACTCTCGCCTGGTCCCTCACCATTACCTACACACTCATCTGGTCCCTCACCATTACCTACATTCTAACCTGGTTCCTCACCACTATCGACACCCTCGCCTGGTCCATCACTACTACCTACACTCTAACCTGGTCCATCAACACTACCTATACTCTCACCTGGTCCCTCACCACTACCTACATTCTCACATGGTCTCTCACCTTACCTACACTCTAACCTGGTCCCTTACCACTACACACACACTCTCATCTGGTCACTTACCACTACCTTCTCTCTCACCTAGTCCCTAACCACTAACTACACTCTAAACTGGTCACTCATCACAACGTACACTCTCACCTGGTCCTTACCAATACCTACACTCTATCATGGTCCGTCACCGATACGTCCACTCTAACCTGTCCTTCACCACTATCTACACACTCACTTGTCCCTCACCACTGCCTACACTCTAACCTGACACCTCACCACTACCTGCACTCTCACCTGGTTCCTCACCATTACCTACACTCATAACCTGTTCCTCAACATTACTTACACTGTAACTTGGTCCCTCACCGCCAACTTCTTTCTCACTTGGTCCCTCACCACAACCTACATTCTCATGTGATCCCTCACCACCACATAAACTCTAACCTTTCCCTCACCACTACCCACACTCTCACCTGATCCCTCACTACTACCTAAACCCTTACATGGCTCCTCACCACTACCTACACTCTCATATTGGTCCCTCACAACTACCTACACTCTCACCTGATCCCTCAACATTACCTACACTCTAACCTCGTCACTCACCACTACCTTCTCTCTTACTTGGTCCCTCACCACTATTTACACTCTCATGTGATCCCTCACCACTACATAAACTCTAACATGTCCCTCACCACTACCTACACTTTCACCTGATCCCTCACTACTACCTACACTCTAACTTGGTCCCTCACCACTATCTACACTCTCGCCTGGTACCTCACCATTACCTACACACTAATCAGGTCCCTCACCACTACCTACATTCTAACCTGGTTCCTCTTCACTATCGATTCCCTTGCCTGGTCCATCACCACTACCTATACTCTAACCTGGTCCCTCAGTACTACCTACACTCTAACCTGGTCCCTCACCACTACCTATACTCTCACCTTGTCCCTCACCACTACCTGCATTCTCACCTGGTCTCTCACCTTTCCTACACTCTAACCTGGTCCCTTACCACTACACACACTCTCATCTGGTCACTTACCATTACCTTCTCTCTCACCTGGTCCCTAACCACTAACTACACTCTAAACTGGTCACTCATCACAACCTATACTCTCACCTGGTCCCTCACCACTACCTACACTCTAACATTGTCTAACACCGCTACGTCCACTCTAACCTGTCCTTCACCACTATCTACACACTAACTTGGTCGCTCACCACTGCCTACACTCTAACCTGGCCCCTCACCACTACATACGCTGTAACCTGGTCTCTTACCGCTATCCACATTCTCACCTTGTCCTTCACCACTACCTACACTCTCACCTGGTCCCTCAACACTACCTTCACTCTAACCTGGTCCTTCACCACTACCTACATACTCACCTGGTCCCTCACCGTTACCTCCACTCTAACTTGGTCCCTCACCACTACCTACACGTTAATCTGGTCCCTCACCACTACCTACATACTCACCTGGTCCCTCACCGTTACCTCCACTCTAACTTGGTCCCTCACTACTACCTACACGCTAACCTGGTCCCTCACCACTACATCCACTTTAACCTGGTCCCTTCCTCACCACTACCTATACTCTAACCTGATCCCTCACCATTACCTCCACTCTCACTTGGTCCCTCACCACTACTTTTAACCTCACCTGGACCCTTCCCATTACCAAAACACTCTCACCTGGTTCCTCACTACTACCTACACTCTTAACTGGTCCCTCACCATCACTTGCACTCTTACCTGGTCCCTCGCCACTAGCTTCTCTCTCACTTTGTCCCTCACCACTACCTACACTGTCATTTGATCCCTCACCACTACCTACACTCCCATCAGATTCCTCACTACTACCTACACTCGAACTTGGTCCCTCATCACTATTAACACTCACCTGGTTCCTCATCAGTTTCATAAACTCTAACCTGGTCCCTCACCACTACCTTCACCCTCACATGGCCCCTCACCACTACCTACATTCTCATATTGGTCCCTCACCACTACCTACTCTCTCATTTGGTCCCTCACTACTACCTACATCCCTCACCACAATATAAATTCTAACCTGATCCCTCACCACTACCTCCACTCTCAGGTGATCCCTCACAACTATATAAACTCTAACCTGTCCCTCACCACTACCTACACTCTCACCTGATCCATCACTACTACCTACATTACAACGTGGTCCCTCACCTCTATCTATACTCTCGCCTGGTCCCTTACCATTACCTACACACTCATCTGGTCCCTCAACACTACCTACATTCTAATCTGGTTCCTCACCACTATCGACACCCTCGCCTGGTCCATCACCACTACCTACACTCTAACCTGGTCCCTCACTACTACCTACACTCTATCCTGATCCATCACCACTACGTATACTCTAACCTGGTCCCTCACCACTACCTACATTCTCACATGGTCTCTCAGCTTACCTACACTCTAACCTGGTCCCTTACCACTACACACACTCTCATCTGGTCACTTACCACTACCTTCTCTCTCACCTGATCCCCAACCACTAACTACACTCTAAACTGGTCACTCATCACAACCTACACTCTCACCTTGGTCTCTCACCACTACCTACACTCTAACATGGTCCCTCACCGCTACGTCCACTCTAACCTGTCCTTCACCACTATCTACACTCTCACTTGGTCCCTCACCACTGCCTATACTCTACACTGGCCCCTCAACACTACCTGCACTCTAACCTGGTCCCTCACCACTGTCTCCTGTCTCACCTAGTCCCGTACCACTACCTACACTCTAGACTGGTCCCTCACCACTACCTACACTCTAACCTGGTTCCTCACAACTATCGACACTCTCGCCTGGTCCATCACCACTACCTACACTCTCATGTGATCCCTCACCACTACATAAACTCTAACCTGTCCCTCACCACTACCTTCACTCTTACCTGATCCCTCACTACTACCTACACTCTAACTTGGTCCCTCACCACTAACTACACTCTCGCCTGGTCCCATACCATTACCTACACTCTAACCTGGTCCCTCACCACTATCTTCTGTCTCACCTAGTCCCGTACCACTACCTACACACTCATCTGGTCCCTCACCACTACTTTCACTCTAACCTGGTTCCTCACCACTATCGACACTCTCGCCTGGTCCCTCATCACTACCTACACTCTAACCTGGTCCATCACTACTACCTACATTCTAACCTGGTCCATAACCACTAACTACACTTTAAACTGGTCCCTCAGCACAACCTACACTCTCACCTTGTCCTTCACCACTACCTACATTCTAACCTGGTCCCTCACAACTGCCCTCTCTTTCACCTGGTCCCTCAAGATCACCTACACTCTCTTCTGGTCCCTCACCACTACCCACACTCTCACCTGGTAACTCACCACTACCCACACTCTCACCTGGTACCTCACCACTACCCATCCTCTCAACTGGTCCCTCACCACTACCCACACTCTAACCTGGTACCTCACCACTACCTACACTCTCACCTGGTCACTTACCATTACCTTCACTCTCATCTGGACCCTCACCATTACATACACTCTAACCTTGGTCTTACCACTACCTACACTCTAACCTGGTCCCTCATCACTATCTGCACGCTAACCAGGTCACTCACCACTACCTACACTCTTATGTGATCCCTCACCACTACCTACACTCTCACCTGGTCCCTCACCACAACATACACTTTCACCTGGTCCCTCAACACTACCTACACTCTCACCTGGTCCCTCATCATTATCTACACTCTAACCTGGTCACTCACCACTGTCTACACTCTCACCTGGTCCCTCACCACTACCTACACTCTAATCTGGTCCCTCATCACTATCTACATACTAACCTGGTCACTCACCACTGCCTACACTCTCATCTGGTTCCTCACCACCACCTACACTCTAACCTGGTCCCTCACCACAAAATACACTTTCACCTGGTCCCTCAACCCTACCTACACTCTCACCAGGTCCCTCATCATTATCCGCACTCTAACCTGGTCACTCACAACTACATACACTCTAAACTGGTCCCTCACCACTAACCACATTCTCATTTGGTCCTTCACCACTACCTACACTCTCACCTGGTCCTTCCCCACTACCTACACTCTCAAACGGTCCCTCACCACCACCTGCAATCTCACTTGGTTCCTCATCATTATCTTCCGTCCAACCTGGTCCCTCAACACTACCTTCTCTCTCACTTGGTCCCTCACCACTACCTACCTTCTCATCTGATCCCTTGCCTCTACATACACTCTAGCCTGCTCCCTCACTTCTACCTACACTCTCACCTGATTCCTCACAACTACCTACACTCTTACTTGGTTCCTCAAAACTACCTACACTCTCACGTGGTTCCTTACTACTACCTAGACTGTAACTTGGTCCTTCACTATTACCAACACTCTAACCTGGTCCCTCACCCACTATATAAGCTCTTAGATGGTCCTTCAACACTACCTACACTCTAACCTGGTCCCTCACCACAACATACACTTTCACCTGGTCCCTCACCAATACATACACTCTAACTTGGTCCCTCACCTCTAAATAAACTCTCACCTGGTCCCTCAACACTACCTACACTCTTACTTGGTCTCTCACAGCCACATACATTCTAACTTGGTCCCTCACCACTACATACACTAACCTGGTATGTCACCACTACCTACACTCTAACCTGGTCCCTCACTACTACATACACTCTCACTTGGTCCCTCAACACTACCTTCACTCTCACCTGGTCACTTACCATTATCTTCGCTCTCATCTGGACCCTCACCACTACATACACTCTAACCTGGTCACTTACCACTACATACACTCTAACCTGGTCCTTCATCACTACCAACACTCTCACTTGGTCCCTCACCAGTTAATACACTCTAACCTAGTCACTCACCACTACCTAAATTCTCATCTGGTTCCTCATCACTACCTACACTCTCATCTGGTCCCTCACCACAACATACACTTTCACCTGGTCCCTCACCACTACCTACACTCTAACCTGGTCCCTCACCACAACATACTCTTTCACCTGGTCCCTCATCATTATCTACATTCTAACCTGGTCACTCACCACTCCATACACTCTAACCTGGTCCCTCACCACTACCTACATTCTCACCTGGTCCTTCACCTTACCTACACTCTAACCTGGTCCCTCACCACTACACACACTCTCATCTGGTCTCTTACTACTACCTTCTCTCTCACCTGGTCCATTCCCACTAACTATACTCTCACCTGGTCCCTCACCACTACCTACAATCTCACCTGGTTCCTCACTATTATCATCACTCCAACCTGGTCCCTCTCCACGACCTTCTCTTTCAATTGGTCCCTCACCAGTACCTACATTCTCATCTGATCCCTCGCCACTACATACACTCTAGCCTGGTCCCTCACCAGTACCTACACTCTCACCTGGTTCCTCACAACTACCTAAACTCTAACTTGGTTCCTCACCACTACTTACACTCTAATCCGGACCCCTCATCTCTATATACGCTCTTACCTGGTCCCTCAACACTACCTACACTCTCACATGGTCCCTCACCAATATATACACTCTAAAGTGGTCCCTCACCACAACATACACTCTAACCTGGTCCCTCACCACTTTCCACACTCTCACCTGGTCCCTTACCACTATCTTCACTCTAACCTGGTCTCTCACCAATACCTACACTCTAACTTGATCCCTCACCACTACGTCCACTCTAACTTCGTCCCTCACCACTACCTACACTCTCAGCTGGTCCCTCACCACTACCTACACTCTCGCCTGGTCCCTCACCATTACCTACACTCCAACTTGGTCCCTCACCACTACCTTCTGTCTTACCACTACCTATATTCTCATCCGATCCCTCACCACTACATTAAGTTTACCCTGGTCCATCACCACTACCAATACTCTTTCACGCGAGCGCAACTCTTCCTCTCCCCTTTTGTTGAGTTCCAGACACGGCGGAACTCTTGGGTCAAAGGCT
>JAYMFT010128128.1:0-13099 GCA_038088735.1 Panulirus argus | reverse complement strand
CCGATCTTATATATATATAATGTTGAAGGTTCCAGGATAGGGGACAGGTGCTGGCAGAATGTAAAGGTCGTGGGTTCCCCCAGGGTGTCAGAACCAAGCCTCCCTGCCCAGGGCAGTGTGTGGCCTTGTCTGGCCTTGCTCGCTCCTCTGTTACCAGTGAGATCATCACCCTACCCGGTTACCAGGCGTTACCCTGGCTGGCTTGGTCTGCGACCCGGCTGCTGGTGGGGTCACTGCGCTACATGAGCTGTCCTCAAGGTGTGGGAATCGAACTTGTGTCCTGGGTCGCGTGATTGACCAGCTCTTCTTTATAACGGAACCACAGCCCCCGGACCAGCGGTGTGGGTGGGGCGGTGTCTCAGGAAACCTTGAACTTTATTCCTGATGGGAAGAGATGTAATGTATGGTTGCTATCCACCCACCCCCTACTCTGTGCATGTCCGATTATAATCCACCTTGCGCGAATCAGCCCACACACGCCCAATGATTATCTCTATTCCTGTATGATATAAGACTGGAGATATAATCAGGGGGTTCGCGCCTCTGCTTATTGTTTGCCGTAGTCTTATCTGATGACGACTTATACCTTACCACTGATCTTCGCTGAACGTCATCCCTTATGGGTAATTCCTCGCCTTTTGCTTCTCCACCTACCTAGGAGTTGGCGCTTCGTCCGCTGCCAACGCAGTCGCAAGAAGTATATGACGTCGTGAGTACAGTAGTCAGTGGGAAGAATGAGGCATCAAAACTTTGCGCTTGGACACCTGATGTATTGACTCCCGACCTGGGGTCTATGGACCTCTTCAGGAGGCACGTGAAATACACTGCCAGAAGCACCAGGTACACTGTCGCTGGGCTGCTGTGAGCAGAACGCTGCTCTGGCACACATGGCTTGCTCACGGCTATGTTTTGGCAAGATTTATTAATACGAAAATGAAAAAGACTAAATAAATCTATTTTCATGAAATAATTTCATCATCAAAGAGTGGGGGTAAGTGATGCCTTCCACCGAAACCAACCGATAAAGATAAGGAACCACTGACCTTGCGTATAAATAGTGGTTACTGGAACTGAGCAACGGCATCAACAGATTCATACAACGAGAACAAGCAGCATGCAACAGCCTTGACAAAACACAAAGCAAAAGAAGAGGGACTAGATTAGTTTCAGGGGAGAACAAGCAGCAGTTGAGGTAGTCAGCTTGGAGTAGTCTTGATCAAAACAGAAATGGATGAGGTGAGAATCGTAACCATTTCATATCGAAGTGCGTCTGTGTGCTGCCAAGATGTGACGAGGACCTGAGAAAGTTCTTCATCCAGGTTGAGAAAATAACCGAGACCTTACACTGGCCTGGTCAGGACCGGACCACAATGATTCAGACGGTCTTGACTGGTCAGGCGATCTGCTCGTTCATTTATTCCTTCTGACAGCACCGAATATTACCTGCAAGTTAGCTGGGTCATGAACACTACCGAGGCAAAACTAGAATGTAAGAAAGGCAGACACCCAGCCTTACATCGAGTACACCCAAACCCTGCGCATCATGTAACACAGCTAGTTCAAAGCCAGCGAGGTACCCTTTGGAATGGCCACACAATCTTATTTAGCCGGGCAGTTTTAGCGGGCTACTGAGGGAGATCGGTCGGTACCTCTCGGAAAAAGAACCAAGAAAGCCACCCCGGTTGACAGCCCGGCATTCATTCAGCGAGGTCTATCCTTTGACTCATGAAAAGGTCCCTTGTGGTCAGGGAAGGGAACGTGACATCCATTCGAATCCACCTGCCAGTAGGAGGCAGGAAGGTTCGACATTACAACCCGACTGATCCGTCCACTGGTGGTGTTCTTCCATCACCTACCATAATTGTAGACGTTATGGCCATATATCGACACGGTGCAGGGAGCCGAGTAAGGGCAAGGCTAAGGGGGCAGTTCCACCTCGCTTGCGACCCGATTGGGAGTTCTGGCCCTGTTGCAAAGGATGGTGACTTTATTAACCGGACCAACCTAACTTTGAAACCTTCCTGTTTTACGCACTTTGGCCGCGTCCCATTCTAGTGAAGCACAGAACCTTGTTCGGATTTTACGGGACGAAGGTGCCTCTCAGTCTGCCGATGAGAGGGTCCCAGGTATGGCGGACTGTTACCCTGTTGACCACGTGTTGCTGAACTGTTTGAGTACGTGGCATGCAACCCCAGTGTGTAGGGAATGCCGAGAACTGGACTCTGGATCCATCGAGGACTGAGTACTGATGCCGGGAGTCCAGTTCCTGCTATGTAATGTTACCGCTGGAGCCTCCATTGGTTCCTGACCCTACTTATGTCGAAGCCCTTATCCGGAGGAGTAATACAGTGGTACCAAAAGCTATAATGACTTGTTTGTTCCTCGCGTCTACGATTACGAGAAGTACGTCACAGAGTACAGCGATCATTAAGCCCAAGGTTGAAGACAACTCTGGGTACCGGGTGGGTAGAGAGCCCAAATGGCTGAGAGCGATGCTCCTTCTCCACATAGAAGCAGAGGAGGGCGGTGATTCTGTGCCTGATGATGAAGGCTGCTGGTAACTGTGCCTTCTTTGTCACTGTAGACCACGTGTCGAATGCTTTATCTATTTCTGCCGTGTTAGTAGGTAATGTAACACAAATGCTTAAGGTTCCATGAACTGGTAGACCGTGGCTGCTGATGAAGATGATATCCAATTGTTCTCGAATTGTCTGTTTATATGATCGATGCCTCTGTTTGTCCCGCGCTAAATGTTGTGTTGCATACGTTTAGTGTTGTGACGCTTTGCGTGATATTGTTTCCACTTGTCGTTTTTATCCTCTGCTTTTGCCAGGACTTATGTTTCTTGGTGCAATTGTGGTTGTTGGAATGGCTGGGTGTCCTGCTACAGAACCACCATTGCTCGCCACTCTTCCTCTTTCTTCAATCAGCGAGGCCCTTTTTCTGAAATAGCTCTTTGTGCTTACTTGTCCAAACCGAAAAGCATATTCTAGTTTTGGCCTCATGTAGGATGTGAGCAGCTTGCTGAAAATTTCCCTATCCATGAATGTAACTAATATTTACCAGCAGACAGCTGCTCTGTTTAACTATTCTCCTAAGATGGGACTCTGGCGACAAGTTAGAGAAGATGTCGACTCCCAAGTCTCTCTCACACAAAGATTCCTGCGTCTTATTTACTGCTAGATGATGATAACATCGATGCCTTTCACTGCGATCCAATCTCTTTACTTTATATTTACTTGGCCAGAACTTCATCAACGCACGCATCAGACCAACTTTTGGAGTCTGTTTAGGCCCTCTTGTAAACTGATGCAGTCCTCCTCCTTTTTCGTTTGTCTCATGACTTTTGCATCATCTGCAAACAGAGCAGGTAGGAGTCCATACCTTCAGGCGACTCATTTACAAAGATCAAGAAAAGTAACGGTCCCAGAACAGGGCCCTGCGGCACTCCGCTGGTGATCTGCACCAGTTTCGAAAAGACTACTCTGACATGCGTGCTTGTATTCTATTCCTCTCTTCCAGTAAGATAATCTTTGATCCATCCAAAGAGTCTCCCCCTTATTCCTACACGGTGAACCAGCTTCTAAGCTAGCTTCCTGTGCGATACACTGTTAAATGCTCTCTGGCAGTTTTAATACAACTTACTTAGCCTCCCCTTTTGTCTAAAACAGAGCTCACTTTCTCGTAGAAATATGAAAGGTTTGTTACACATGACCTCCTCTCCCTACAACCGTCCTCTCTCTCACTTAGGTAATTTCTTCTCTGCGGAAAGTCATCCATTTGATTTCTGATTATCTTTTCCTAAAACCTACAGATCACACTTCTCAGGTGTGCCACTCTCCAGCGACATCTTATACAATACTTCAAGGAGTCTGTCTAATTCATCTGCACACACCTTCAGCACATATGATGAAATTTCATCATGACCATGAGCCTTGTGTGGGTCCATATCCTTTAGTATTCTGTTAATATCTTCTCTGTATATCTCAAGGTTTCTAAATCCTCCTCCCATTCTATCTCACTGCTGTTGGGGCCATAATGTCTCCTACTGTGAAAACAGTTCCGAACTTGTTATTCATTTCCTCACAAATCCTTACATCATCCGATATAGTTCTTCCCTCTGACTCTTCTGGGCTGTTTAGCTGCTCTTGAACATACGATTTGGTCCAGATGAATTTATGGAAAAGTCTTTTTGATTTTCTCCTGCGTTGTCCACATTTTGTTTTATTATTCCTTATTTCTCTTTTATCCTGCTGTACTCATTCCTTGCTCTCTTATACCTTGCAAATGCCGGTTGGCTGCAGTGTCCCCTATATCTTGGTCACAGCACATCTCATATTCCATTTGCCTTTTAACATCTACTAGTAAATCATTCTTCCTCTTTATCAATCCATCCTTTGCATTTGAGGCTAGATGTACCCATGTTACCCCTCCTTCACTGTAAATTTCACAGAACCTCTCACCACAGTCCCCTGGTTCCTGGCTACTGAAACCCATTTTCTTTTCAATGTTACTATAGAAACTGTTTATGTTTATGCAGTTTCCACTAGCGTGTCTCCTTACACCTCCTTAGGCTGCTTACAGACTTATGACTTACGACCCGAGGGTCACCTGCAGCTTTCTTGCAAAACTGTCAGGAACTTGAACTCTCAGCCCTAAAGACAGCTTTTTGCTTCGTGAGTCCATATGTTCCAGTGACGTCATTTTGGACAGAAGGTGGAGGAGCGAAAAAGGAGGCAAGGCAATTAGTGCCACAACTGCCCACTCGGCTCTCTCTCTCTCTCTCTCTCTCTCTCTCTCTCTCTCTCTCTCTCTCTCTCTCCTTATCACGTGTTTATCAAGAGTAAACTACTTCAAGAAGGTATCATTACCCTCCGGCATCAACACACTCAGGGAATATGATTTATCAAGAGTAAACTACTTCAAGAAGGTATCATTACCCTCCGGCATCAACACACTCAGGAAATATGATTTATCAAGAGTAAACTACTTCAAGAAGGTATCATTACCCTCCGGCATCAACACACTCAGGGAATATGATGAAACATGAAAGTTTATATTTAAAAAAACGTTGAGACCGTTTAGATGACTCCCAGTGGAAACGTGCACACTCCCATTTAACTCGGTGATACTGGAATCCAGTCTGTCCACCAGATGGAAAATCTAGCTTTCTTATTTTTTTGCACAGCCTCGAGCACACTGGTGTCTGACATGTTGCAGGAAATGTGGAGCTCTACAGGGGAAAATGGTCTTGATTTCACCTGCACGGCTATGGCTTGGGATGATTCCAAAGACTCACTTTTCCGTGATGCCAAATGCTAAGCAAATGATGTGAATAGAAAGTAGACAGTACATCTGTTCTGGACCAGACCTCATCCATGCTGGATCCGGCTGCATATAGCATGAGGGAGACCCACCAACAAGCCGTAAGACTCCCCTAAACAGGGAACTTCCAAATGATTGCCTTAAACCTGTGTTTCCCAAACATTTATGACCGCGACTCTGAGAACAGTCTCTTCCCGAGCTGGAGACCCAGTGGGCGGGTATGTAACACGCTACTTGCGCTGCGCTATATTGCTCACGCAACGTTCACACGCATACGCACACGCACACACAACACGCGTAAGCAGGCACTAGCTACAAACGCTGAGGAAAACAAGCGACGTTCGTGGGAAATGTGTATGGTAACGTGGCCCTGAATGGGGATATGGCAGCATTTCCTCATTCGTGGTCATAAATATTCTTGTCAATGACCACATCTTCCCGTTCAAGGCCATACAATCATACACCCTCAGGTCAGGCGCTGCCCCACATCAATACGTCATCTTCACTCTTTATCGGGTAAGATATGGGAAGAAACTTTCTTTATTCGCACAGGACTCGTGTCTTTGGGAAGACTGAACACCTTCAGATCACATTGCTAGGTGTCACCTGCGTCAGATGGGTGTTGTGTGCAATAATGTAAGACCAGCACGTGGTGATTGTTGCCACATATGTACCGATGAAACCTTCAGAAGTGTTAGAATTGTAGATGTTAGTTCAGCAGGTCGCATGAATGTTCATACGTCAGTGTCGAGCAGTCCATCATCAGTGCTGAACAGTTCCTCATATACGATGGTCAAACTGTTGTGCTTACTATGTTTAGGATTAAGTGTTAGAAGCTGAATTGCTTGACACAGTAAACAAAAATTCATTTATTACATCAATACTGAAAACATTTAACACGTCAATAATAATAATAATAAAACATTGATGCTAAAATATAAAAACTGTACACCAAATTGGTTTGATACAGTGTGTTTCAAATGTCCGAACTCACAGTATAGGCAGATTTCATTACCTATCTTTAGATTAATAACAGGTTTTCAAACTGCATTTTATCCACTGCCATACACATACCCACTGCATGCCATGAACTGTCTCACAATATACCCATCAGTACGAACACTGTGTCCGGACTTTTGAGACATTCTGTACATTACGAGTTACAGTACCTTGAGCAGCAAGTGGTTCCCAGCATTCTGTAAGTTCAACACAGCTGAAGAGGCGATCACACACACACACACACACACACCAGATGCCCGAGGGGGAGGGACTGCAGAGGTTAGCCAGAGTCAATATGGATGGGAGCCACTCGAGGTCCATCTTGCTGGAGACTCCATAGCAACTCTGGTAAAATTCATGGAAACTTAACGATCATTCTTGACTATATACAAAAAAGATATAAGAACTAAAGACAAGAGACAATGTACCTTCTCCTGGAGCCGAGAGAACTAGCGACGCCGGGATGGTGGTCGATGGATTCCCGTCTGGCGTCCGTGAACTGCCTCTCACATCGCCCTGACTTGCAGGTATATATATGAAAATCGTAGCTATGTATACTGAACTTACGTGTAATGATCTGTGACTTAAATGACACTCGGTATTCGACAGCCCCGAAATCCAGCAACATGTACATACATACGGGCACACAGAACACACTGAAGGATGACAGACTCCCAGTGACCCTTGTCCTCGAGTATGGCCAGTACTGGTGACAACATGACAACATTAGGACAACTGCTGTACGGGGCCATGTGCGCCAGACACTCAAACCCCCAACATGCTGGGCCGCCAGGATGAGGAAGTTGGAGTGAACGCCCAGAGTAAACACTTGTTCCAGTAGTTCGACATTAAAGAAGCGCTAGTAAATAAAAGTTACTGTTATCAACGTTGAAGGACACCATTACAGAGCCGACCTACGAATTCACACGTGACGTAATACATAACGACGGATCAAAATCTGAGATTTTCAGATGACAAGTAATTTTACTGGCGAGTTCTGGGCCGTAGTGTGGGAGGAGAGGATGACGGTTCGTGCGAAACAATCCGGATTGGCAGAGCCCCTAAGAGGAATTTTATCAGGGGTATAAAGTTTTCTTTCGGGCCCCCTTCCCTTCTCCATTATTCATCCTGTCTTTATCAATTATGGTTTTATGCCATGAGGAGTAAGGCCAAAAAGGGGATGGAAGATGAGAGAGGGGTGGAGTGAAGCGCTCTGTTGATTTTCTGCATTTTCTGAGATCCCAGGAAATTCCCGGGCCCCCTTTTGGACCCCCGGGCCAAGGCACGATGTACCCCCTACAACCCCCTCTCAGAGGCCCTGTAAATCGGGTCTAATATAAACAGTTTTTGTTTTCAATAAATGAAATATCGAATATATAGATTTACACAACAGACCTGTTCGTTTATAGGATATCATTCTTTTTATAATATTATGATTACTCACAATACTGAGAAATAAGACTACAAGGTTCCTTGAATATTTGTTGCTTTTTTCTTAGTCCTGGAGACGACTGCTCTTGAGTGATTCATCAGCATCGTAAGAGGTGTAAATCATCTCTTCCCCCATCGTAACGATGGATATTTAGGTAACAGTGAACTGTCTTCATATAAAACGAAAAAAGGAAAAACTTTTCGACCTGTCTCCATAAATCTAGAGACAATGCGAGTCACAAAAATGTATACGAAAAAGCTGATTCAGTATGAAATGTACTATTTCAAGATTATTGCAAATGGCTGCAGGTGCAAGGAATGAAATACTGAAATTGAAATGATGCGGGTGAGGATTAGGTCTGGTCCTTTATAATGGGTATTACTTTAGTTTTTGCTCCCGGGAACTGGCTGCTTGTATGCCCCCACCATTAGCTCGATTACACAATACTCGGCAAGCTGCTGCGTCACATGATTATTGTGGCCATAGGCAACTCAAAGGTGTGCTGTTTTGATAACTGTCTCTTTCCCTACGCCTCGAAGCTTTGGAACTCTCTACCCTCCCATGTCTTTCCCAATAACTATGACCTGGCACATTTTAAAAGACAGGGTTTACACTTCCTCCAAATTTCGTAAATATTTTCCCTGGTCTCCTCTTTTTCGGTTTCATTAACCTGTATGTATTTCATTTAAGGCCCGACCTTGATGTGGACTTTTGTCCGTGACTGGAGCCATCAACATATAAAAAAAAGCTGAGGTCTGATATTGTTAGGCCTGCCTGTGGTGTGATATCATATGACAACACTTGCACCAAACCAAGCTTCGTCAACACTTGTACCGGGCCAAGCCTCTCCAGTACCTGCATGGACCTACCAAGCCTCGCAAGCACTCGTACGCCATCAACTACACTGACCCAGACCTTGACAACACCAGCACCGGCCCAAACCTCTTTCCTCTGCCCATGGCGTATCGCCTCTGATGACGACCTTGCTGATTTCCTTTTTGTTATTAAGTTTTTCAGCCTGGTTGAATACCTCTGGTTACATGACGCTAATCCGGACGTAACCATCACTGGTCGCTCCCCTTTGTCCTGACTATATCCATCAGTTCTCATTTCTTTTTATCGCTTGTTTGTAGCCTATAGTAGTCCTTTCATCGACGGTCCTTCCTTTTCCACCCTTTCCGCTTTCTGGAATAGTCTTATTCCAGTCCAAAAATTTTTCAGCGTTTTATGTCTATCATTTCATGCTTCATATTTCTAATTTTGGCGTCTTCCACTCGCCCGCTACATCTTTCTATGTTCACTCATCAACCTCTTTATCCGGTTTTCTCTAAAATCCCTTCTTTTGCCAACAGACATTGATCCTGTATATTCTGCATTGTATTAAATCTTCCATCATCCGGAGCATATATCTCCCCGAATATTCTGTCTGTAACGCTGCATCTTAATCCCTCTTCATCTTCACTTAATCCCCTGTATCCCTCTGCTTTACTGTTCCCAGGACTCTGTTCCACTGCATCAGTCTCTATGCTCTGATTCTGTTGAACAGTCCCAGATTTTGCTCCTGCTCCCCTTGCCCACCCAGTATTTTCAACAGTCTTTGTACTCTGTGTTGTGGGAATTTCCATAGGTCAAATGATCTCTAGAACATCTGGAAAAGACGCTTCTCGCCCTGACCGCCTTCATCTACTGCATCTTTCCTCTCGTTATATTCTCTCTCGAGTTTCCTCAAGTAATCTCTGAGGTTTACGTCCTCTGATTGTATTGTTCAATTTCCAGATTTTCTCTTCCATCTCAGACAAAAGAATACAAAAGGAAATCAAAAAGTAATGGATCACTGGGCTCTAACGAGGGTGTCTGCGATAGGGGAAGAGGTCAGCAATTCAGAGTAGAAAAACCTGAAAACAATTCATGTGACTAAGGAGGCGAAAATAATGTCAGTCGTGGATTTGAAGCGAAATATTCATTAATCCTGTTCGTAAACGTATCTATGGTACTGCTGTCAACTACTCCAACTGGTAAATAATTCCATATATATGTCAACAGTCCTGTCGAAGAAAAAGTGCTTCATCTAATTCGAGGTAAAACGTTTGCCCACGATGTTGTCTCAAGCGTTATCAGACAAACCTATCTTTAAGTAGCTCGATAGATCGAGATCAAAGAAGCCTTTGATCATTCCGAATACCTGTATTAGATCACCCTTTAACTTCTCTTTTCTAAGCTAATTGAATTCAAGTTATTTAGCCAGCTCTCATAGGATTTGTTTCTCAGGCTGGGAATCATCATAGTAGTTCGCGTAAGCACTTTCTCCATTATGTTTATGACTTTTTCAAGTAGAGTGACCAAAACTGAACATAATATTAAAGATCGAGACGCAGCATTGACTTGTAGAAAGCGATGGTAATATCCCTAAAGTCAAATTCGAAAGTCCTCTCAACGAATCTAAGAATTTTGTTCGCCCTTTTTACCTCTTCTGTGCACTGCTTACTTGGCTTTGGGTCACCAAAGCTAATTACATCCAGGTCCTTTTCCTCATTTACTTTTTGTAGCGTAAGAGAAGTCCTACTGTACCGATACCAAAATTTATTTACTGCCTGTGAACTCAGTCCATCATTTAGTCTATCTTCATTTGAAGCTGCAGACGTTCGATTTCTGTTGTAGATTTATCCCTTAACTCAGTACTGTCTGCTAATTCTAATGTATTACAACGCAGCACATTACCAATATCATCAACATCTATAAGAAAGAGAACTGGTCCCAAGGCTGATCCCTGTGTCACTCCACTTGCTACATCAAACCATTCTTAGGCTTGACTATTGATTGCTCCTCTTTGCTTACGGCAAGTCAACCAGTTTCCAAGCTGCCGAATTACGTACAACCCAAAGTGTGCTATGTGACTAAACTTTTATCAATACGCATCCTTTGATAAGGAACTTTATTGAATGCTTCTTGAAAATCTAATAATGAAATCAACTGCTTTACTATCATTATCATCTTACATGTCTTTTTAATGTTGAAGGCTCCAGTCACGGACAAGAGTCCACAGCAAGGCCGGGCCTTAATTGAAATATAGAGAATTATGAAACGGAAAAAGAAAGGAGAAGGGAAAGTATTTACAAATTTTTGAGAAAGTGAAAAACCTGTCTCTTGAAATGAGCCAGGGAAGGTAGACATGGGAAGGTAGAGAGTTCCAAAGCTTCGATGTGTAGGGAAAGAAATCAAGCACATTTGTCAGACGATCGATTTCGAAAATCATAATAAGAGTCGTTTACTTAGTGGTGGTCCACTACATAGTTTAAAATCTTATCCCGAAAGATGGTTTCCCTAAGTATACTAACTATAGACGTGAAGATGACAGAACGATAATATCCAGGCAGTAATTCATTACCTTTATTGAATATTTGCGTTACACTGACAAACTTTCATTTCTTCAGAACTTTCCCCGAAGTTAGTGACTCACTGAGGAGAACAGTCAAGAGCTTAACTGTCTCATTTTTTCGCCTTTTCTAGTGTCTGGACCTGACGTGGTATTTCTCTCATTCCCTCATTCCGTTTTGTGATGTTAGTATACGTATCTTTATCCTTTAAATCAGTTTACTGCAAAACGTTTACCTCTCCTTAGCAATGGAACTGGATTCGGGCATGAACTGTGATATTTAGAACTCGTTTTCTTCAGCAGTATATGATTCATACTGACTTTTACACATGTCTCTTATTTTCTCAATGGAAATTTGCATAATTTACTCTATCATGATGGTTACTGGCTTCTCGAGTCTCATATGTTTTACTTTCTTAGACAATAGGATTTTCCTTATGTCAACATAACCTAAAAGATCATGATCAGGTCATCCCTTACTCTTCTCTCATCCATGGGCAAATATTTGGTCTCTAGGCTTTCCTTGTAACTCAGCCCTGGCAATTCCGTTACCGTCATTGCTGCCCTCCTCTGGACCTTCTCTATTCGTTCTTTGTGTTTCTTCAGGTGTGGTGACCAGACTTGAGAAGCATATACTAGTCCTGACCAAAATGTAGGATGAAGATATTTCGTTGAACATTTCCTTAGTCCTTTACTTGAACGTTGTTCTAACATTTGCCGGCAGACGGTTTGTCACCTTTACTGTTTCCCTGATGTGGGAGTCTGGGGTACAGGTTAGGGACGATGTCTACTCCCAGGTCCTTCCCACACACAGATACCTACCACTTATACACCGTGTAAGTATCAGACCAACCCTGGAGTTCGTCTATGTCCCCTTGTATTATTTTTTACTTTCCAGTGTGACCGACACATCACGGAGAAAACATGCCCCAATTAAGGCCGTCTTGGGTGAGAGACAATGATGATAGAAAAAGAAAGAAATTAAGGTTAATTGAAGAAGGAAAGACAGAAGAAGAAAGAGAATTCCTTAGCTTAGCCTTTCGAGGGGGGAAAAGGAGGCATCATAGCAGCCTTAACTCGAGTGACCGGTCTCCACACGGAAACTGTGGGAAGCAGCAGCTAAACTCGTGCCACGGATCCAAGGCTTAAGGTTGGGGACACATGCAGAAAGCTCATGAGAGCAATGGTCAAAATATTATCTATAGAAGAGAGGTGATACCAGGAGAATTCATGAGACGAAAAGTTTTTGATTCCACCCTAGTCAATAAAGAGCTGTAGGATTAGTCATCCCAGATGTGTGAGTAGTAATTCATAAGTGGGCTGATAAAAGCCAGTGATATGAAACAAATGTTCTCAGGAAAAATAATTACGGCCTAAACAACACTTTCAGATCTTGGGAAGCACACTTTGTGATGTTGATTATGTGAGGTTTCCAGGACAGAATGAAGAATATGGTTATGCCCAACGTGTTTACATTATCAATGGGTTGAATTGTGATGTTTTGAAACAAAACAGAGTTAATGCTTCTTCACTCCGAAATGCTGCACATTTCCAAAATGAAAGAGGAATTATGATCAGAACAAGAAAAAGAACGAGTATTAAAGGGAAGAGGGAAGGAAAAGTGAATTGCAGTATGTAACGTGGAATCACCAGCATAAGAGGGAATAAGGTTAGAGGCAGAAGAGAGAAGATCATTTATTGAGAGAAGGAAAAGAGTAGGCGATAGGACAGAACCCCGAGGAACACCACTGCTAATATGACAGGACAGGGAAGTCGCTCCATCGGCGACTACTGCAATGGACCGACCAAAGAGGAAACTGTCCATTAGAGAACAGAGAGAAACCGTGAAATCGGAGGAAGGGGCTTTTGAAAGCGCAGACTAATGCCACATCCTGTCAAATGCTTTAGAAATGTCGAGCGCTGCGATAAAAGTTTCACCAAAACCCCTGAGAGAGGAGGACCAGAGTTGA
>JAYMFT010128117.1:0-13099 GCA_038088735.1 Panulirus argus | reverse complement strand
TATATATATATATATATATATATATATATATATATATATATATATATATATATATATATATATATATATAAGCATAATCACCATTAGAGAGAGAAAATTAGAACAATAATTACTCTTGTTTATTACATCCTCAGACAGAGTGGGAAAGGGACAAGTGGTAAAGTGATTAAATTCACAGGGAAATTTGAGGCGTGGCTTCATTAACTAAGCCCCGGGGGAGGTCAGGTGCTCGGTCTACTGACCTGACCTGACGAGGCAGGGGGCGGTAAGGCCTACTAATCTTACTTGATCCTGATCCACTCAGTGGTGTGTGGACAGGGTTATAATAATCCTTTCATTTAACAATTTATCACATTTAGAAATGGCCAAAGGATATATTTACATTACTATCGAATGTGCCTGAGATCAGACATGATTCAGTTACATTTCCTTCACTGTAACAATTTGATTTTGATATAATCTTAGCTCTTTCCAAGTCAATGTGGTGATCAAAGGCAGCTTTATGTTGAAAAAATCCGCTGTTCTGTTGAGTCGTCCTAACACTATACTTATGTTGTGAGATCCTGGTCTCCAAATCTTTCCCCGATTGAGCAATGTGAAACAGGTTACAGTCTTTGCATGTGACCTTATGAATAACACATGTATTTTTTGATGGGTTATCCTTAATGAGGGCTTTCTTGGTGGTGCTGTCATATTTGAAAACTAACTGCATATTAAGTTTTTTGAGAATGTGAACACATTCCAGAAAATTCTTATGGAAGGGAAGAACCAGGGTTCTTTGGTTACTTAGACGTTCTGGCTTATTATTATGGCTACTATAGAAACGTTTCCTTGCTGTATTCTGACACTGATTAAGTATATCTATTGGGTATCTTAGCTCCTGTCCAATGGACTGAATTTTTTTCAGTTCATCATCTAAAAATTCAGCATCTGAAATCCTATATTCTCTCAGGTACATAGATATGAAGACAGATCTTTTTAGATTAGTAGACCTCACCGCCCCCTGCCATGTCAGGTCAGGTCAGTAGACCGACCACCTGACCTCCCCAGGGGATTAGTTAATGAAGACACGTCTCAAATTTGCCTGTGTACTTAATCACTCCACCACTTCTTCCTTTCCCACTCTGTCTGAGGATGTAATTCACGAAAGTACATATTGTTCTTATTTTCTCTTTCCAGTGGTGATTGCGCATTTACCTCTTCGGGTAAAGTGAAGGTTCTGTATATATATATATATATATATATATATATATATATATATATATATATATATATATATATTTGCTGTCAGAGTTTGCCACTGAGATTTTCTTGATGCTTATATACATACTCTTTTATATGTCAATATATAGTCAAGATTGTCAGGAGTTCTTACTCGTTTCTGGCCTGAAATTCTCTCTTCAATTTTTGGCATCTTTTGACATGATATATCAAAAAAAAATGGCAATTTTTTTCGCAGAGCTCTAAGAAAGTGGAATATAAAGAAAAAATGCAAATATTGAGAAACTGTATACCAATTCGTGAAATAAAAGTTTGACGATGGAATACTGTCCCACTAATTGCATTATAACATAATTCCATCAGGGTTGGGCATAACAACCAGAGCCAAGATTCATCGTACACACACACACTGCACTAAGTTAAACCATAGGACAGCAAAACTGGTGTTGTTTACAAAGAGAAAAATATATCCTAAATGTATATTTTTAAATCAAAAGTCTTCAGACAGAATATCAATTATATCTTGTTTTTTTATTAACATTACCCTCTACAGTTTCTTTAATATAGATATCATAAATTCCAACACTGAATCTACTCACCATCTCATCAGTAACAGATTTTTTGTTTTGTTACCGTAAATTGTTTAACATCAGATGTAATCTTATAATCGAAATGCTGTTGAGAAGCCTACACCCCAATATATTTCTTATTTTGCTCTTGCTACTGTAGCCTAACTAAATATTCTTTCACGCATAAGCATTAGATTTTGGTAAACATAAACTGACCAGAACTAATGTTGCCAGAGCTTTAACACAATACACCCCAACAGCAATTTTTGAAGCCTTACACATAACACCGAAATTTCATTCGATCGTCAGAGGTCCACATTTGCGTTTACCCAGTCAACCAGTCTAATATTTCTGTAACGAGTTTCAATCCATTCAAGATCCATATTTCTAATATCAAATTCTTCCAAGTTAAGAAATCTGACAGACATTCTGAGAGGAAAAAATATTTGGATGAAAGGATTTTAATGTATCATAAAATTCAAATTTGTCAGGTAGTCTTTTGGAGACTTTATTTAAAGTGCCGTTTTCAGACATTTCAGGCAGCTATTTTGTGTGAGAAAGACTTGCTCCTGTAAAGTTAAAATTCCTGGAAAAATTTAGCTCTAAAGTGGATATCTTGAGCATGTTTTATATGACAGCACGTTTAACCGTTTCAGCGAATCACACTTTTTTATTCTTGATATTTGCTCATCCACTGCTTGTTAATCGATTTATTTTTCTGCATTTTTGTTTGGCAAACTTACATCACAGGTCACTCGCACTGATGTCTGGCGGAAGGAGGAGCGTGAAGGCTGTCAGGGGAAGTGGGAGTGCGAGACTTGTGGTTCGCCAGAATTGCCAACTCCAATGTGCGGCTTAATTCACCGCTACAAGTAGGTAAGTGAAACAATGCTTATTCTAGTGTCGCTAAACGCCAAAATCTGCCGATAATTGACTTTAAACGTCATGCACAAGCACTTTTGCATCAGATATCCTCGATGTGGCAGAAAATGGCTGTAAAGAGTTGCGAAAGCTTTTTTGGGGGGGGCAGCCGCTAATTTTGCCAAGAGAAAAAAATGCCAATCTTTTATAAGATCCCAGAATTTCGGCAAAACATGCCAAATTTGGCACCATCTGGCAACCTGTACATGGCAAAAGTAGCGTCTCTCTCCAGTATTAGTGGCGAGATTAATGCTTCCCTCCCGGCTGATCTTTGCTTCGATAAAAATAAGAAACCCGCGATCATTTGTCCTTCCTCTTAACTTCTAATCCTTACATAAGTTTAAATTTAAGATTGTTTCGTTAGTCTTGGATATTGTTATCAGATAATCTAATGCGCCATTTAGTGGAAGATAAGTTAATCCATTGTGTCATCTGCAAGCTGATAGATTAATAGTTTTTATGACCAAACACACACACACACACACACATGCAGCTTTCACTGCCTTTCTTCTCTCTTCTTTTTGGGAAAGAAATTCTAGATTAATCTGACCGATTCATCCCATCAAAATATCGCCATTACAGCAACTGGACCAGAGTTCATGCTTATAAAGAAGCTGACACAGTGGCGTGGATCCCTAGAGACCTTTCTCTTCCTCCGGCAGCGGAACGAAGCGATTTTAGAAGTTTTTAACCTGCGAAATCTGGAGACTCAATCACCGCTGAGTGACCCATGAAATGTCACCGGAATTACTCGAGACTTCTGTATTTTATTCTGAAATGATTGGAAGCACGGGTTAGTGCTAAAGTAAGCTCTCAATGATGATGTTCATTAGGAAAATGGTGATACTGCAAGAAAACCCAGGGATCACAAAATCGCAAATCTCTTACAATCTCAGGATGGGATTTCGAAACTACTGAATCCTTGAAAGTCGAAACATGTGTGGTTACGAACGGCACACAATTACACCAATGACTCGTGAATAATGTTACAGTTTAAAAGAGGAAATAAGACATTATCACTAGGGCTTACGGAGACACGGATATTACAGATGCTAGATGACTAACTCAGGAGCTGACACAATGGAAAGTGTTTTCTTTTTGATATATACGGAGGTGGTATGAAGAGTGGGCCTCAATGGACGAATCAGCTTGGATGAAATACCAGCTTGATGTGGACCATACTTGGCTTGACAATACGGTACGATCCATGAGCACGACGGTACGATCCTCGACGACGACGCTACGATCTTAGGGACGACGGTACGATCCTTGAGGAAGGTGGTGCCTTCTTCCAGCACGTCTGTTTGAACCTTGAGCCCAAAACAGTACGATCCCCAGGCATGACGGGATGACCCTTGGGCACGGCAATGCGATCTCTGGGCACGAAAATATACACTATCCTTAAGTGCAACGGTATGATCCATGAGAACGATGGCAAGAGCCTTGAGCACGACCTCACGATCCTTAAACACGACCTTATGATCCTCAAATACGACGCTACAGGGCCTTGAGGAAGACAGTGCGATCTTTGGTTACAATGGTCGGGTCAAAGGCTAAGTTATCTTATCTAGGAGTCGCACCATCGTGCTCACGGATCGTTCAGTCGTGCTAAATAATTCTACAGTCACGTTCGTGAAGTTGATTTGTGCAACAGGGCGTTCGCGTCAATCTGATGTATAAATATCCACACACTCGTTTGTCCTCTGCTCACGTAAACTCCAGGTCATCGAAGAAGTAAACTTAGTTTTTGTGTATTCCAGGTCCATAATCACTAATATTCGTCTCCTTACAAGTTTTTTCTTGATAATAACCTACCTTGCCCTGCACTCTCTGTACAGAGACGTACACACAATACTGCAACACAGCATGAACTGTCGTCCCGACCGATTGCAGGAAGACGATTCTCCTGGGGGTACGAAGTAAGTCACCTTCCTTGATTTCTTTCATTTTCTGCATAGCTCACAACATAACGCTAAAGTAGCTGCAAGCGTGATCTCTCAAGGGACATGTCAAGCACAGAAACATGAGCTTCGTTATCACATTTCACTAAAGATTAGTATACCGTTTCTGTGTATTCCCCTACCACCATATTGTTCGCACAAGTCCTCGTACTCTATTGGAAAACTGAACACTGTAATCAACTTATCTTGGTCCAAAGTTCAGCGACATCCTCTTAATTCCTCGCCCTTAATGCTCTGCGTTTCATCGATGATTGATCGTGGATGGCCGGTAATAATCTCGCTATTTAAGTACCTAATACCCTATTCAACCTAGAGCGGCACAGCAGTGTCGTAGCTCCCATGCTAAACACATACTAGGCTTGCACCCCTCCCTGGCATACAGACCACCTCTAAGACGAGATAACATGCTATATCAAAGGATCTGAGTATATAATGGATGACTGAGGCCTACTATGGCCTCCTGGGTTTTCTAAAAGTAGAGTAGAATCATCGGCCAAATTACAAGAAACATCGGCCGTACTCAAGTCACGCAACACCTCAAGGAAACCTATCGGATCGGCCATTAGGTAGACACCTTGCGGTTCCTACAGAGGAACACGTTGTCCGAATGTTAGCCTGGTCAGCGCATTTGCAAAGTTTACTTTCTGTATATTGGAAACTTTTGTGTAATGATAAGGACATCCCACGGGTAACAGCTGAAGAATTATTACTGTTAAGAATAAGCAGAGAGACATTTTTATACGTATAGTGAATCTCCACTACCTGCAACATCTTTAGTTCTACAAAACAGCTTTTCCGTGTAATGAAATCTCTACATAACATAACATCATCAATAGCTCTGCTAAACAATTCTTCATCTAAGAAACTGGTTAATTATTTGTAACATTAATCTACCTTTAAGGAACAAAATGAATTGCAACAAACTTCAAGTTGACAAGCAACCATCCATACACCTTCTTACACACAATTTTCTCATAGGATATTCACTCACACCAAACTACCACACACTTGTCTCCCACATACCGGCCTCTCATACACATACTAGTTACCCCAACACAAACTCCTACTCTCTCATCCCCCACGCTCCAACTCTCTGCACAACAACCTACCATAAAACAGCCTCCCACATACCAACGCCCAAGCGCCATTCTCCCACAAACCATCCTCCCATACTCCAGCCTCCTAAATACCAACCTCACCCACAATACCATCCACTCAGCCGCCTTGCCGCATTTCATTTACGCAAGGCCTTCACCACCTCCTCTCTTCACTAAACCACTTTCCATGTCTCACACTTCGCATACCACCCCGACCCAAACACCCTACATCTGCCACTCTATCATCAAACACATTCAACAGTCCTTCAGAATATTCACTTCATCTCCTCCTCACTTCATCACTACCTGTTATCACTTCCCCTTCAGTCCCATTCATCGTTGATCCCATTTGTTCTGTTTTTTCGCACATTATCAACCTCCTTCCAAAACATCTCATACTCCGTAAGATTTACCGATACTCGCTCACCCCAACCCTCATTTGCCTTCTTTTTCAACCCCTACACGTTCCTCTTCACCTTATATATATACATATACATATATATATATATATATATATATATATATATATATATATATATATATATTCAGCTAAACACCAAGGGAACCTTTTGATAATGAAACTTCACAAAGAATAATACAGTATCTGTACGTCAACTGATCACGAAACACACTGCTGACATAATAATGTTGTACCTCGGATACTTGAGAAGCATTGTACCTCTGCTTATTGCCAGTAATCCTTTTCTTATTTATGTTGATACGTAATCCAGTCACTGTTGTTCAACTGGTGTAAACTTCACTTACCATGCAAATTGCCAAATGACTCATTATGCTGCCCAAACCATGGCAACACTTTTCTCACTTTGTAACCTGTAATATATTTCAGTTACTGGGGCCCAGTCCCCGGACCTTCTGTGCACTCTGCATACTCTTTTGCACCACCGTCCATAGAAGTGCACAATGAAAAAGCTGCTTTTGCGGCAATGATATAGAAAATATCCTTTGCCATAAAACGTGAAGGAGACGTGTCCTATACAACGACATTACCATCAGTCCATTACAAATATAGGATCAGCTTCAGTATTCCACAGTTAGCAGTGATAGTAGGCGCCACGGTGGTGATGTGGTTAACCCTGCTTTCTATTAATCCACTGGTCAGGGTTTGATCCTCGGCGTGGGCAGACGGCGTACAGCTTATCCGCCCTCTGGCTTGGTAGATAAATGGGCACTTACTTCGGCTGTGGTAAAGCAACACAGCTGTGACAGGCCTAGCCAGCCGACAGCTTATAACTCAGCCTGAGTTAACCCAGGGGCGTCCTTGTCCGGGGACATGGTCCTCACTAACAGGACTCTGAGCCTGGCTTTTGCTGGTACTTATTTTTCTTCCAATGTTGATGTCTGGAAAATTATGATAAATTTTCTTTCACTGAATGAGCGAAAGGCATTGAATCATGTATCTAAACAAAAGTGAGGTTAGATATGTTTTACCTTCATTTTCTTTTATTTCTATGTGCTTAATTTTCCTTACCGTTGTTGTAGTGAAGTCTACTGCCAAAAGGGTGTGTTCTATGCAAATATAGATGACATTAATGAGGTGATCTTTTTTTTATTCGGACTGACATATGTAGCAGAGAAGATGAGCAAGATGGAGAGGGAAGGATGAAGGGAATAGCAAGGTAGAATGACCAGGTGCCAAGCGCAACCAGTATAAGAAGCGCGGGTCGTGTCAGTCGACAGGAGCAAAGGGTGGGTATTGCTGAGGAGGTTACAAGACGGTGGACCAGTAGTTATCAAACGGCGAAGAACGAAGAAAAGGGAAATCGGAGGAAAAACTGGGGAAACTGCTAAATTATTCGATATAATACAAAAGAAAATAGAAGCATTACAAATGCAATGTAGGGGTGAAAGGTTATAATATATACCAACGTCATGTGAGAGGTGCTGTTG
Organism: Panulirus argus; assembly: GCA_038088735.1. NCBI lineage: Eukaryota > Metazoa > Arthropoda > Malacostraca > Decapoda > Palinuridae > Panulirus > Panulirus argus. The sequence continues at coordinate 5,422 of JAYMFT010128117.1, read as the reverse complement.
AGGTAGATACCTATATAGCTAACATCAACTGCCCCGGGACCCCTTTCTAAAGAAGGGTTCCTGGTGTTACCCAGTACCTCTTTCTAGGAGATCCTGTAGCTCCAAAGGCTATGCTACTTCCATTAGCAAGGAAATGATAGACTTCCTTGAAATGACAAGTTCCTTGACGAAACTGTAATCCCTGTGGCACAGCCTCTCCAAACGAGATTCTTCACTTGTGGTGTGATCTATAGAATGACATTCTAAGTCCAACTCTGCATCATTTCTCCAGACTTCGACTCGTGGCATTCATATGCTAGTGAATGATGGTCATTGCCACCAGTCTACCCATGAGTGCCATGGAACACTTAAACGATAAACATAATCATCCGTTACATCCTACGTGATTCTGATGTTTACACATAACTTCTCATGTAATCTCAGCTGTGTACATCCTTTTCTAAAAGCGACTCCATGTAAAACAATTGGCATCAATGGCCACACGCTGATTGGGTCAAAGTGGTGCTACGATGAAAAACTTGGTGTAATAAGAATACGTACGACTGTACTTTGAACGCAGTTGTATTTCCATAGCAATTGCCTCCCTTCCCTAACTTGTTTGCCTAGTTTTTGGTATTTCATCTCTACATATATTTACTTTTACGTGTCTTTATCCCCGTTTGCCCAGTTTGTTTTTAGTTATGGTAATATTAACTACGGATGAAGTGATTGCTATATTCGTCAGTGTTTTCAATATGCGCGCGTGTGTGATGCATCAAGATAGGGTTTTGTATCAATGCGTGTACTGTGCGTCAAAAATGCCTTCCTATACCCAGTTTCAAGGTGATCTAAAAGTGATTTAAAATGTACTGCGCTTGCATGTGCAAAATATTATCACTTTTTATTGTTTCATAAGTAGAAGGAAATAAGAATTTTTCATTTTTGGTAAAATTCCATTTTACTCTATTTATGTTCTTGCTTCCGTATTGATACTTGTCGGATGTGAAAGCTGTTGATAATGATGGATGAAAATGTTCTGAACCTTGTCTGTCCATCTCAACTCAGCTGTTGACATTTTATGCAGTATTACACCCATGGATGTATACGGGGACTTTTCCTTCATAGAGAATGCTACCACTTCTCTTATATAGTAAGGGTTGAACAGTGGCAGTGAAATTACGGAAAAAAACATGAGACATGGTTATTCGTATGGTGTACATGAAAAGCAAATGGTACATACTGTTGATGGATAGAGTATTTTCAAGAGCTGCTGAATGTTGAGGCTTCGGGTGAAAGTAATATCACTTTTCTACTCTAAGTCTCTTGGAGGGAAAGTGGGTCTGAAACGGACAGTTCAGAAGGTGCAACATTTGTAATGACTCCTGGAACAGACCAGCACACTAGGTAGAAGCAGAGGGAAGGGTGAACTGGAACAGTAGTTCGTACTTTGATGTACCATGCGTGGGAGCATTCAATAGTGTGATGCAGCCGTACTCTGATGTGTATGCGTAGCTTTGCACAGATGTCCCGAATGAATGTGAATATTATAAAGGTTTGCACAAATGTAAAATTGTTGCGAATGCATGTGAAAGCAACAAGGATATTCAGTTCAGTGTAGAAAATGGGGCATATAGTAGAGCAGTACCTAAGGGAATCATACAGATTATATACTAAAAAATGAGAGAGAAACAAGGTATATTTGTGGATGCTCAAAACTGTATCAACAATTAGCTCACAATGAGAAAGATAAGAGAAACAGATAAATGTCATGAAAATAATGTGATGAATATGTAGTTTTTTACGAAATGGGAAGAAGTGTGTGACGGGGTCGACAGAAGCTAACTGTAGGACAAGTTCAAAGTTATTGTTTGGCGTCGAGTGAGGGGTGAGGGGGAACGATGAGGTGGCGAGTTCCTACTGGCTTACGAAGGATTGCTGATTGCTTGACTGATGTTAAGGTGTAACTTGTGTATGCGAGATCACTACAGCTGTCTTACGATCCTCATAGCTGAATTGTTAAGGACAAGTCCCGATAGGTATGACAGGCAGAATAGGAGGGAACGTTATAACAAAATTTGAATATTCAGATGTTATTTTTCGACTAAGTCGGCATATAGTGCAAAATACAGAGTGCTACGCTTATAGCTGTTTCTCCCTGATGATTGCCATAGGCCAACAGGTCCTCAAAAGCGACGTCTTTGACGTCTTTCACCCACAACAATATATATCAGTCTTATATTTAGAAAAGTATAAACGCTTTATTTCATTACTGCGATGTGGAGGATGGCATGAGAGAATATGATGAGAATTTGTTTTGTATTATAACTAAAACAATTGTTCATGATAATCGAAGACTTGGTAAATGCATTCAAATTATGCTAAGAAAGCATAGGATCGTTATAATCAGTCATTAAAAGTGATAACTGATATAATCCATTTATTTTATAGGATCAGTCATCTGTAGCATGTCAACGGCTGTGTCCTGGATGCCACTAATTCTTCATCTGAAACCGACTGTCGATGGAGTTCTCAATTTAGAGTTATCGTCACCCGACACGTCCATCTTATCTCAGGCACCCTGTTAACCCTAAACACCTTACGAGCTGCCGTAGAGAATTGATTTTTCTCTGTCGTCCGTCCATGTCCAACAGGTCAAGAATCAACAGTGCTCCACTGATGCATTTTACCATATGCCTGTCGCGTATGTGGCCCGTCTCAGCATCTAGTAAGGAACTGACTTGCACAAAGGTGCAAAATGGGACCAAAGATTTTATCATATCCAGAGGATTCTTTATGGTCCTTTGACGAATATAACATACATGTAAGTTGTGAACCCTAGCTTCACTCGACATCCTTAAGTTGTGGAACACCACACATAACTCACTCATATTCTTCGGCAGTTGAAGTCACACCTTTGCAACGTGGTTGACTGTCCGAGTTTTATAAATACTAATATACATTTTTCATGTCTAATCACCGAGTACAAGATCCAAACTTAACCAATGAGCAAGAACACTGGACGAACGTCACTACCGGGGGAAGCCTATGGGCCAGGCGAGGCCCAGCATATAACAGGTCAAAGTTGGTATTGAAAAAGCTCGTGAAGCTGAACGTTCTCCTTGGGGTCACAGAACTAAGACCACATCCAACATCCTGATATATACATCAAAATTAGGAGCAGATGAAGCGGAGGTATGAAAACATCTGTATCATAACAGGTGCTGGATACGGGTATGGAAGATATTTGTGGCGTCCGCCTCTCCGTACGCACGAATCAGTTCCTGAGATGTAATCCTGAAAACCTGTTTGCCTCCAGAAGGTAGGCTGGTTGGTTGTTTGGGCTTTGGGTCTATCAACTGCCAGTTTCATTAAGGTTGTTAACGTGAGGCTACGTCCACCAACCAAAAAATCTTTAAAACCTTTATCTTACAGGCGTTAGGGATAATTCTAAGACCACTGTGTATATGGCCCATGGCTACAGTAGTGTGCACGAGACACTGCCTCACTGTGGCAAAATGGATACCCAGTCATCAGAGCAGAACTTTAAGGGAAACATTTTCAATCGTGATGATAGGAAACATGAAATAAGTCGTTTGGACTTTGCTGATAAGTGCTGGTGATTTTGTGTGAGATCTGATATTCACCATGCTCCAGTGCATGCAAGTATGCAATCACGATGTGAGAAGAATCAAAGGAAAATGAAATAGTCACAATTCAGGCTTGAACATCAAGAACCATATTGGTCATAGCCAAACCGTAGAACTTCTCACTGCATATGTGTGCTTCATTCTAAGATGTACTGAGTTATTCCTAGGTTATATTTAGTCTGGTAATGAATTGTTCCCTGTTCTCCGCTCAGATCACATTTCACTGAGGGAGACGCTCCTCACCTACTCGCAAATTCCGACCTCACCACATTAGTGTGTTTGCCTAAAGATCATAGGGTGTCAGTCAGCCAAGGTTGTTTTATTCTCTCCAGTTCTATAACACTGGACGATGGATCTACAGAAAACGCTAAGCGAGAGTGTTTTTTCCAAGGGGCAAATAGTGTAATCTAGAGAATTATACTTCCTCCATCTATGGCGATTTCTTAAAATGGTTTCTACTTGTGAATTGTTCTCGTAGGCATCATTATCTCCTAGGTCTCTGTTTTGCGGTCACGTACCAATAGCATCATGGAGCAGGATATGCCGAAAGATATTTCTGTAAAAGTATCATAACGTTATCATTCAAGACCTTTGGAAGACAGTCTGTTCTAAAAGTCTGTGAAATAATACCTGTCTCCTCCCAGCTAATGTTATGAATTGTTGTCTCAGTTTTATCTGTAGTTATATCTGATGGAATACTCCACTCCGCTTAAAATTTCAACCAGTTTTTGACTGCCTGTCGATCATTATGGGTCCACCACGGCAAAGATGCTTGGATGTCTTCACTTCTCCCTTTGTTCCAATATGGGCAGTAGCTTATGATGATGCATCCTCCCAGTGAACACCTTCTGAAAACCCAGTGTTGTGATCCAGAGAACTTAAAAAAATAAAAATAACGACATTTTCTGGAGACTCTGTCTGACCCTTTTGGAAAATGTCTGGTGTCAGCGTTGAGGAAAACTGAAGGGTAGACTTCATTAGCTGGAGACTGGCCGCTCGGAGTCGACTTGCTGCTCATATGACTGTGAACTCAAATGAGCTGCAGTCGACGGCCATCCTCAGAGCCGCCTCTCTGGGCACTTAGTTGCTGGCAGAGAACAAAGCGGAAGACTAGCCGTAAGAGGTGAGGGATGTAAAGGCCTCAACAACAGGCTTTCTGCTCCGGTTAAGTCCCGGGGTTTTTCTGGTCTGGCTGCTGTTAAGATGGTCACGTTGACGCTCAGTACTGGTACTTCTTTTAAACGAAATGTGTCGGTCTTGGCCAGCCAGACACTAGAGTGTCATTGAGAAATTGGTCATCCTCTTAGTAATGCATTGCGTTTCATCGCACTAACAACTCCCGACTGGTCAGTTCTATGCCATTTATATTCTCTCTGCATTATCATAGATGATACAGATGGTAAGCAGAACACCAGCTGAGCTTGTGGAAGCTTTTAGAGAAGCCTCACTCAGAAAAACGCGCTCTGAGTCATAAGATGACTGCTTTTGAGCAGAGAGTTGTTGTCCTGATATAGCAGTAAAGTTTTTCTAACGACTGACGCCATATCCCAAGGCGGTGTCAACGAACTGTGTACATATTACTCCCGGTGCTTTGAGATTTCTTTTTGCCGTCGTTATGATCTCAGAAAAGTTTCTTTTTTCATCTTTCTTTATCGTACTTTTGTTTAGGTCTGTCTAAAAGATCCTCCTGAATGTACGGCTTGCGTTTACGTTAAGGACATGGTTAAGCTTCAACATATATATACATATATATATACATATATACATATACATATATATATATATATATATATATA
>JAYMFT010128106.1:0-13099 GCA_038088735.1 Panulirus argus | reverse complement strand
CAGACGAAGAAAGACCCATCCCCCCACATACATACATATATACATACATGCACATATATGCACAGTACATATATATATACATACCAACATATACATATAAACATACATACACATGCATATACACATGTACATATTCACACTTGCTCGCCCCCATCTCAAATGTTTATATATTGTTTATGGAGATGTCCTCACATATGTCACGAGCAACGATCTTTAAACTGTAGACCTATATTAGTCTTAAATTATTTCTGTGTTCAGGAGTTTCCGGGGCCTTTACCTAATAAATGACATATGATTTTATTAGCGAAGGAAGGTGTTTTGAGCTCCTATTCTGCTTATCCGATCAAACTTTCTGCCAAGCAAATGCACAGATAAATCAACACAAGTTCGTATTGAGGCCATACAGGCAATGCATATCTGATATGCTCATGTTCTCTAAGAACTCAAAGACGAAGCCACAGACAAATTATTCAGTTCTTGACGATTTCAGTATTTCTGAATACAGTTGGCAATATACAACGTGGGAAATGGCGAATATGTATGAATAAAAAATTTAAATATATATTCGCCATTTCCCACGTTAGCGAGGTAGCGTTAAGAACAGAAGACTGAGCCTCAGAGGGAAAATCCTCACTTGGCCTCCTCCTCTGTTCTTGTTTTTGGAAGAGTAAAAACAGGAGGGGAGGATTTCCAGCCCTCCCCCCCCCATTCCCTCCCCTTTTACGACACGTAGGGAAAACGTGGGAATTATTCTTTCTTCCCTATCCCCATGGATGGAATATATATATATATATATATATATATATATATATCCACACATTCGATGCTTTTCCGACAGCTTAGGAATAACCGATATTCAATTCTTCTTTACATTTTAGTGGCTTCATGAACCATGTACCATGATTTGATTTGTGTCGGGAACCCTGGAAAATTCATTGTGCACCCTATACTCATTCTGTGAGCGGTAGCGCAAAATGATTACAGGGGTCACAAAGGGTCTTAGTCAAACCACAGTGAGTTGATATTACATGCATTACATAGATACATAGTTTCACATGTTAAGTTCTACCTACTAGATGCAAAAAAGTGGATACAAACTTAAAATTTCAGGTATCTTGTTATTAATAATGTGTTGTGACATTTCTTGCAGGGTTTGTTTAGATCTCTCCCTATACGGCTCTATTTTTTTTTCACATTCTAAGACATACCATAAATCCTTCTCACAGTATCACTTCCTATGTATATCTTGTTAAATCACATGGCAGTCAACTACGCTTTTGTTTTCAGACTGAAACTATACCATACCCACGAAACGAACACACAGATTCGACGCGTCCGAGAAGTCAAGATCTCTGGACCATGAGCAGCTATATACGGCCGTCGGGTGTGAGCAGCGAACTGTATGGTTATCATGTATGAAAAGCTGTTTGGTTACTGGTTGTGAACAGCGGTGCGGTATCGGCTGTGAATTGCTCTATGGTCATCAGGTGAAAAATGCCGTATGGTTTTTGGCTACAAACTTTTATATGATCACCAAGTCAGATTCTGTATCATACATGAAATACACTTACAAGATCATAAGCACAAGTTCTCCGTACTGAGGTTGACCGAGTGGGTAACGTAGATCTAAAAAGCTGCGGAAATCCCTGGAGGAAGAAGAGTCCGAGTTCCTGGGGTTGTCTAATGACAAAAACAGGCAAACGTAAAAGCTCTCAACGTTTTGAAATGTTTACAAATTTTCAGATTTTATCCCTGAGCAGGATATGCATGAGAATTCCGTGTGCTGCAGCTCTGCAGGCTAAGTGCTTTCTGAGAAGGCGAGAATTAAATATATCCAGAGAATGACAGATGATTACCGAGGAATAATGAAATGACATCTAATATCAATGAAAGTTTTTGAAGTTTGCTTTCGTTCATGCTGGATAGGTTTGGAGTTTGCAGACCTTCACAGTTCCTTGTTTTGAGCAATACGAGTTGGAATCTCTCTTGAAGTATAAGCATTGAGAGTTACTTTAGATTACCTGGTCCTATTCTGACTTCGCTACACTTAAAGTGTCAACAACCATCAAATTTAACATTAAAGGTATAAAAGGGAGCTGTTAACGAGGGTGAATCAAGTAGCTGAATATATCCATAATCTCCAACACATACATATTAAGGGCACATTAGGAAAGATAGCAAGTTCTTCATGGAAGAATATTCTCAGTCGTATTTTGTGGGTCCTGTGTCAGTGACAGAGCACTGGTCGATAAACATGAACCAAACAACATAATCACGAGGGAAAATACAGTCAGATGTCCATACTGTGGTTATACATCACGCATCTGCGCTCCTGCCCCTCCAGTGGGTCGATAACCATATATCCAGCAATATTTTGTATCTACAGCCGGAGGACGACGACTAACGCTGCTGGACAAGCTAAAGGCAAGGCCAGTGGAGGTGAGGCGAGCTAGCGCCCCAACCTCCACCAGTTATGGACCCAAATCATACCCTGTCAGTGACGTAAGACTTCTTAAGCTGACTTTAACGTTTATTGAGCCTTTTTCAGAAACGTTCCTCTTGTATATTATTGCGAACGATCACAGCAAGAGAGAGTGAGATCACTTTAGCCGTCTATGGCACCTAGCAGGTGTGAGCGGTAGCAGCCGTGGGGATGCAGACAGGCCAGCAGGCAAGCAGCAGTCTGCTGGGAAGGGAGCCAGCCAGCCAGCCAGCCAGGCTTTTGTAGCATGGGCCATCGATCGACTCCAATCCTGTTAGTGACCTAACTTCCCTAAATTGGCTCCAGCTCAGATACTTTGAATTTTCAGGAGTGGTTCCTTCCACGACGGGGGCATCCCCTCTTGGTCTGACGGCGGACGGTAATGATCCATCGCCCGGAGGCATTACCCGCGCGTTGTGGAACATCCCGACGTGCGTTCCCGCGCAATATCAAGTCGTTTTAGATGCAGTGACATTTATCCTCATGAGGACGTCGCAAGCCTTTGAAAGATATTGTTGTTCCGATGCGATGCAAGACCTCATGATGACAGATCTTTATACCGTCTTGTCAAATGAAGACGATTACTCCGGGAGGATGAGACGGGCCACAACAATGCCTTTGAAGGGGTCTCAGTGTTTGCTCTAAGGATGTGTATGAATGAATTTTGAACGACTTCATATTATGTTACACAGGATTACGATGTTTACACTTACGTTTACGTTACGTACTTCATAAGAAAAATGAATTATGAGAATAATTACTTTATTTTTGTTTCCTAAATGATATAAACTATTCAAACTATTAACCACGAATGCAAGACCCTTAAACACACGATGATATGCCCCTTGGAGACGATGGCCTGACCTCCGACCTTGACTAAGGGACTGGTCAAAGGCAAGGCCATCATCATACCCTTGGGTCCCACCGTCGTGCTCAAGGGTTCAAATGGACCTGTGACCTCGTCATCAAGGTGTCTTTCAGTATGCGCCTGACCCATTCTTCAGACAACGAGTCCAGCAAGATGTGCGAATCTGAGCATCACCTTATACTTCACAACAGCCAGCGTTCTGACGCTACAGTCTAACTTAAAGTCTTCTGTACTCTTTCACATCAGCGGACTAAGAATCTCACACAAAAAAGAACCAAACATTCCCCCAGGTCCCAAGAGGTTCACACGAGGATCCCCGAAACACCTGTTAATACCACTGGACAGAAGTCCTGGCACTTGGACCTATGACCTCCAATCAAACATCTGCTCGCTGATTCTCCCTCTGGTTACCGCGAATAATGAATGGTTCAGGTCCGGCGCTAACGATCAGCTCAGAATACCCCTCCTCCAAATAGCTGCACTCATTACCTGTTGTGACTTTAAGACTGGCTGCTGCTCCTCTACCCTCCTGACACCTCGAGAAATCCCTCATCTCCTTTGGACCGCTGACTATACATATTCACGTCATACTCTACCTACGATCAACAGGAACTCCGTGTGCCTTGTACTGCGGTGTGTAAGTGTTGCTGTACCTCGTGCAGTCATCGTGGTGGACTGTGCAAGCCTTGCTGTGCGGTGTGCAAAATAAGGCACGCGCCTCAGGGGTGCCTGAGAGTTTTTTTTGTCGTACCAATTTGCATATTTTCATCCCTCCTGCTTTTAGTTTTACGTGTTTTCATGCCATCTCCTTTAAACGGAAGTGCATGACCCGGGACACTCGTACATATTGATACAGCTGTTAGCATGTACATGGTACATACTGCACCCTATATATATAAAGCGTGGGTTGCCATGCAAAACGCTTCGGTCACTGTGTACCGACACGTATGAGACAAAGAAAGAAAAAAAGAAAAAGAAAAAAAGACAGGATTGTTGAGGATCTTAAACCACGATGTAAAACTTCCGTCCTCTCCTCAAGCAGCCTGTCTTCTCTTGTATACTTCACCCTTGATGAGTGTGTCCTCTCCCCCTGTACAGGTCCTCTTTGAACTGCCTGTCTTCTCCTCGTGCGTAATTCACTCGTGAACATCCTTTCCTCTCCTCCGATACAGTCCACCTTTCAACAGACTGTCCTCTCCTATATAGTTCATCCTTAAACATCCTGTCCTCTCCTACCATGTAGTTTGTCCTTGAACCAGACTAGATTTAACTGTTTCGCACATGTTCTCGATGTATTCAATAACAGCTCCCGTACTAGTTTAAACTGAAGTGCTTTTATACACAGCGGGTCACCAGAGGGGTAGTGTTGGCAGGATGGCGATGCATCGATGGCAGGTGTGGCGCGGGGTCATCATGGACGACAGGTAGGGCGGGGTTATCATCGATGACGTGTGTGACGAGGACATTCATCCTGAACAAGTTGGATGATGACAGAAGACCTGGAGGATCACGAGGGAGACAGTGGCGGTAACAAGGTTTGGGAGGACGGGCTAGGCAGGCCCGACTTACTGTTGTGGTAATTGGTGTGGTCCGCTGGGAGCTGTATATGCTGGAATGCAATTCATGGCACATATGCACCAAATGCAGTCTACATGTACACGAGAGAGAGAGAGAGAGAGAGAGAGAGAGAGAGAGAGAGAGAGAGAGAGAGAGAGGACGGGAGGGGCAGAAACAGACGTAAAATCACAGACCAAAAACACATACAGACACAAACACGGTTAAAATGAAATGCACACACTCCAGGCAAAAGGCAAATACCGACGGAAACAGAGAGAAACGAATCCAGAAATCCAGATGTCGATCGAGAGAGAGAGAGATATATACACAGAAACCATGGCTCCCTTTACCGATGTTTTTGCCAGCGTCATCACTCGTTCACAGACTGTAATCAACGCATCAATTATCATCAGTAGTTGCTTCTTTCACATACACCTGTTTCATGAATGTTCGTCAACAGAGCATTCACAATGTGTGAAATGTTATACTCAGATCTCCGTTCGCGAGTTTGCCGTTTTTTATTAACTATTTTTTCCTAAAAGCGCTGACAGACCGAGGGGTCTGCATTCCGGCAGCGCTTTTTGTAAACATTACTTCAGCGAGGTCTAAAATGGATTACAAAGCAGGAAAAGTCTTACGGTTTGACTATAATGTCAACACTTTCTAATCCTCGCTAGATCAAAACGTTGCACGATGGAATATACCGTAGTACTGTAACCGTGGAATTTATGATCCTGTAACTTCACGTATGTACTTTGCTGTATTCATCCTCGGCACTAAGAAATTCATCGTGCTATAGACCATTACACGGTAAGATTTAGACGAGACGTATACACGTATTGTAGCATTCATATCACCAATAGCTTTAAGAGCCTCCGGCGTTATATAGACTACCTGTCATATTGCATCCTTTGAGCCGGAAGACCTTCGGGTCACTCTCCAAAGAATGGACTCGACCAGTGACGTCACACGTGTAAATAAACTTCCGGGTATGCTGTATTGCGGACTAGATTGGATGGGGAATATGCCTTTTGTTCGGAGAATCAGAAGAATGAGGGAAGATTAGCTTCTTATATCAGCGTGAAATAGATCCATTCTGTGTCGAGCATTTGTGGTGAAAGCACACAAAATGTCCTCATATGACCCGAGGAATGAAGACAGAACGCTTCATGTAACTCCTTCTTACGTTGGCCGAAGGTACTGCATTTTAGTACTGAATACACGAGAAGTCTTGTTAAGTCTCTCCCTCCAACATCAACGGTATCATTAAAACCATTCAATAAGAAATGGTTGAATCTTTAATCTATACGACTCAAAGTAGCAAACAATACCAATACTTTCTTTTTTTTTATGTTAAAGGTTCCAGTAACGGACAAAAGTCCACACCAAGGCCGGGCCTTAATTGAAATATAGAGAGAATTATGAAACGGAAAAAAGACTGTAAGGTGACAAAATATTACTGGTAATATTTTTTCTTCATTTCATCATCGTTGATTATAATCCCACGATCTGCCTAGCTGTCCATCTACTAGCTTTCCAATCCCTCTAGCCACCTCCTCCCTAACCGTAACTGACATCATTCCCAGTGGACACTGCAGATAACAGTATATGCCATCCTTGAAAAATGTTATCATTGTCCATGTGCTGTGTAATAATTACTTGATACCTTGTTATATATCATGTTTGAAGCTTATAGCTTTGCCGTTCAAGCGTTCTCTGTCAGCGACATGTACAATGTACATGTTGTTAACGGTCACCAGTGGTAAACGTCACAGAGACTGAAATCTGTACAAATACGTCAAGCCGAACTTACACTGTATATGACTTTCGATTTCCATATCAACCTCTTTGCTAATATAATGGCTGAGAGAATTCCCTCATTATCTCATCCGTTTATTACATCAATTTCCTTTTTTCTAGTTCATGTATTAGTCGTCTTATTTACACCACAATCCACTTAAAGCGTCCGCAACAAACCTTGTCCGCTTCTCCCCTCCCTCCATACATTTTTCGAAGGCGATGTCACACTTACGTTTCAGTACTTTGTCATCCTTCCATTGGCCTTGATTACCATCTGCAGACGTCTGGGCTTGGAACTGGCAATGTTCCTGAAGTAGTCCAGGTCTATGTTTTGGGTCCATAGGATCTTGATCTCCTGAACGAGGCGAAGAACTGATGACGTGCTGCAGGAAGCAGCCGCCTGGTCGTGCATTCCGAGCCCCCAGTGCGCCTACAAATCTCACATGTACCCAAATTGTCTTGCTTCTAGGCGACAATCTAGGCTTCCTCCTCCTTAGAAAGGTACGAGGCAACAATCTTGAAGCACAAGTAGAGGAAATACAGCGCCCAGAAGCGAAATTCCCATAATGAGGTGGCAGCTTGGAAGAGTAAAGAACGATCATCCATCCCTTTTGATAGCCTGAGGCTCATTGAGGCGAGTTGCTGATGCTCATACAGTTAGAAACAATATTCTCAGCGACCAGATGTACGATAATGTCATTTGACAGTGTCATATGCTTGTGCCCACAACAAACGTCTACCGTGAATTGCCTTTAAAAATATATGGGGGGGGGGCGGACAATGTTTTTTTGCGGACACTGCAATTCCATACGAGTCAGCATTTCCTTTAAGTCGTGCGATTCAATATACTGTAACATGGATGAACTTAATACTAATACAAGATATTCAAACTCGGTAACAGTTGATGAAATTAAAAAAATCAGATGGTAGGGTATTACTATGTACCAATGCTCATATCAGGCGAGATTTGGCAAGAGAGAAATAAATTATCAGTATATGTTATTACCCCAATTTTTACTCCCGTTTCCGAAATCCAAACTGCTATCGTAATCTCGATAAAGGTAATAATACAAATACGATACATTACAATACAATACAATTTCGTACAATGGACACAATGGCCACGAAATAATAATCGCATTCAATTCATCTTCCAGAAATACAGAACAAAATGTATTTTATATTTTTCATTTCTTGTTCACACTTTTCACCATTAACGGAGGCGTCATTGTGATTCTCTCTTTATTACTAGGTGGAAAGTGTGGGGGTTTACAAACAATCTTCAGGAGCCAACATAGTTGTTCTCCACACATTCCCTGGACCACCTCACCCACATGCACCCGTATGTAGACATACTAAAGTATGGACAGGAAATGTAAATAGCTACAGACCTCTGGGTCCTGTCGAGGTTCAGTGATAGTGGAATAGAGCACAAACTCATAGATTATAATGGCAAAAAAAAACAGGAGAAAATATGACAAATCTTCTTTATAAACCTTTCATGTAACTACGAAGGCTTAAATAATATCTATCGTGGACTTGAAGCGGCGTTTTTGTTAAACATGTCTTTGATGTTAATTTTAACTACTTTTATTTGTAAATCATTTCATAATTTAACTGAAAAAAATGGTACATTTGCTTAGATCGAGACAGGTAATCCTCTGACGAATCCAAATATCTGTCAAATAACCTCTCAAAGTCTGTCTACGCTCAATATGTTTAAGTGTTCTAATCGGCTCCAATAGAATTTGCTTCTCAGTCTCCGGAAATCATCAATGTCATATTTCAAGCAAGGTGATCAAAACTGAACACAATATTTACGGTGGGGACGCACCAGTGTAATGTTAAGAGTGAGGATTAGCTTAAACATGATATCGAATGCTCTACTTATGAAGCGCAAAATTCTGTTCGCATTTTATACTGCAACGTTCTGCTTAATTGGCTTTAGGTCATCGGATATTAGTATACGTAACTCGCTTTCTTCATCTACCTTTCGCAATTCAACAGAATTCATATTGCAGCTTATCTTTACGTTTTCACTACCTATGTGTACAACTTTGCACTTACTGACATCAAAGTTCGTAAGTGGGTCTAATGTACTAGTTTTCCTTGTGTCAGTTTGCAACGTAAACGCAATTTTATATCCCAAATCAGTATCGTCTGCAAGTTTTGATATCTTAAAACACAGTCCATTATCAATGTCATAAATATGCGATAAAGAACCGGTCCAAAGACTGACCCCTGCAGCATACCACTTGATACGACTAAATTGCGAGGCTTGACTTATTATTACTCTGTTTACAGACGAACCACCATTTTCTAACCTCGAAAGTACATCATCATCTGTACCATGTGACTTGACTTTTGCTTGTAATCTTTGATGCGGGAGTTTATCAAAGGTTGTCTTAATGTGTGAGTTGACGACAATAATCCCTTTACTCTCACTATAGATGTTGATCACGCCATAAAAGAAGCTGAGCGAAATTGTCGTACATAGACTGATTTCGTGAAAAAACCAGACAACATTCGAATCGTTTATATAGTGACCCATATGAATAATTTACATTCCTCTCTCAAAAAAATGGTTTCCATACATTACCATATTCTGACTAAAACGCACATAAAAATATACATAACATGCATTAACAATAAACATGCATAATATAAACGCATGAAAAGCAAATAAGGTTCATGATGAACGCAAGCACAAATGCACACGTAGCATATTCACACACGTTATACTCTGGCTTAATTAACACACACACACACACACACACAAACACACACACACACACACAAACACACACACACACAAACACACACACAGTGCACACATATACATCATAAGACATGCAGAGCATACACAAACATGTCAACATACATAATACATGCATGTATACATTATACACACATCAATAGGCACATTTTACACACAAACATACACAATGCACAAATCTATCATCAATCACACACACAACACATACGCACAATACGTACTCTTACATACATCCCAGTGAAATCCTTCCCCACTTACTTGGCACAAGACGAGTACAACAGATCTGCACTTTTAAAGGAACCAGTCCCGGCCCCCAGCGGGCTGGTATGGGACAGGAACGCCCAATTCCATGACACAGACTCGTAACCCAACATACACAGTCAAAAGTATGTAATGGAGAATCACACTTTTACACACGTAGCTCGTCTGGATACTTAAAGACACTTCAATATCTTAAGAACGACGGTACGGCCTTTTGAGAACGGCGGGACGACCCATGAGCACGACGGCACGACCCTTTGAGAATTGGCAGAACGACCTGTGAGCACGATGGTACCGAGTCTGACGGCCGAGCCTCTTGACCGACCTGACCGTCAAGGGTCGGGTTAAAGGCTTTTATGGGCCACCATAGCCAAGGGTCGTCAAGTTACGGTCAAGGGTTGGCCGAGTATTTTCATTAGAGAGAGAGAGAGAGAGAGAGAGAGAGAGAGAGAGTTTTTTCAGGAAAGGGAAGCAGGATTCACCTTCTGATGATAACATGTTCCACGTAATGAAAACTTGAATAATCTTAAAAGACGATGAGATCGAACATCATCATCATAATCATGACATAAAACGCTTTATTTTTTTCCACACCCGTTACTCCACCGAAACTCAACAGTTTTTCCTTATACTTGTAACTGTTCTTCCCGAAAAGTAGAGAAGAAAAAAGGAAATGCATAAATATGCACACGACTAATCAATGTCATGTCGCCATGTGGAACACATTTTCTACAATAATGAACGAATTTCGTGCACCCCCATATCTCTTTTGGCGGGAAGTGGCAAAAGTTTAGCTAATACACACCAAACTTGGAAAGGCGTCAACTTCAGTCACGAAGAGCATGCAAGTGAAGTTTTCTTTGTGAAATGATTTTCGCGTTCTGGCATTAATCATAATAATATGCTAATGAACTTTTGTGATTCATTTGAAATGGACTGAAAAAATATTATGTACGTATAAACGTCAGCAGCGTTAATGACTATGAACAGCTATATTCTGTTTAACTAAATACTTGTACCAATAGTGTGTGTGTGTGTGTGTGTGTTTGTGTGTGTGTGTGGTGTGCGTGTGTGTGGTGTGCGCGTGTGTGGTGTGCGCGTGTGTGGTGTGCGTGTGTGTGGTGTGCCTGTGTGTGGTGTGCGTGTGTGTATGGTGTGCGTGTGTGTATGGTGTGCGTGTGTGTGGTGTGTGCGTGTGGGTGTCTGTGTGTGTGTGTGTGTGTGTGTGTGTGTGTGTGTGTGTGTGTGTGTGTGTGATTGCTAATATTAAGAACTTTAATCTGTCCCCAGGTAACTTCAAAGCCCATCCTGTCATCAACCAAATCATTATGAGAATCGACAAAAAACGAAAATATAAAAAAAAGTGGGTGTGGCTTGTTTTAGACGGATGTATGTATTGTCTAAGATGCGATGCAAAGTACAGAAGTTATCTTTACCCAGGACGTAGAGAGGCGTGATTACCCCACTTGCCAGATGCCGCAAGTTATCCTGGTCTGGTACGTCTGCCATCTTAACCTCGAGCTGGACGGCAATACCCTTGGACGTGATGGTGTGACCTTCAATCGCATCCATAGAGGCAAGGTCAAAAGCTTACGCCATCATACCTAAGGACTGTGCAGTCGCATACAAGGGCTGTTAATTTATTACATAAAGTTTCAATTACATTATTCTCTTTCCTCATCCTATTCAGTCGTGTTTTCCTTCGTCTTTTTTGAAATTATCTCTTCAGTCCCCTTCTTGCTGAGCACATTCCCACAATACTGACCTCCATTTCCCTCCTATGTCATTTTCCATCGTCCCTTTTCTTAATCGCCTGCTTTATGTAAACTTTGATTTTCCTTTCTCTCTCTCTCTCTCTCTCTCTCTCTCTCTCTCTCTCTCTCTCCTTTATCTGTTCTTCCTCCCCTCCTCCTGCTATCACTCTCCTTTCGATATTGCCTTACCACTCTCTCTCCGCTCCCTCGATCCAACCACAGCCTTACATCCAGCTCAGCGTTCGGGCATGATCACGTACTTGTTCCACCTGACCAAGTTTTGAGATACGATCCTCCCTCCTCACTCCTGCGCCGCAGACAACACAACTGCAGAGTCCGCAATAAACATCTACATGTGTGAATGTGTTCCAGTGTATATAAACATATAAACTGCCTCTACCCGTTCCCCCCTTTCTTAACTACGGTACTACCCTGAAATGCAACAGTATATTATCTTCAGGTATGATGACCCTGACCTTAAAGGTCAGGTCAACGGCCTAGCCATCATAACGTCGTGCTTATAAGGTTGAGAAATCGAAACCTGACCACCAGTTGTAAAATCAGAGACGTAAGGACGTGGGATTACGACACCAGAGGCATCGCAGTTTCTTGGATGTCATCATTACAACCTGTCTCATGTAAACAAGCCTTTCAAGAAGCCTTACCTACCGATGGTACACAAGCCAAGAGTGTTGGCAGATGGTAACGATAAGAGCGTCTTACTACGTCGCAAAACAGAGAAAATAAGCACTTACAAGATTACAGAATCTTGGCTCACACCTTTCTACAAATCTTTTGTCGGAATTATTATTGGTATCTATCGACTCCTTTCAGCAAAGAGTGGATCCCCAAACAGTATTACGGGATAGGGTGGAGCCAGCCTAACTGTAACAGAGTAGAAATCCATGACAACCTGTCATGCTCGGCATGTTCACTGAGAAAGGTATGCGTCACGCTAGACTCGTCCTGCTCGACTGATTCAACGAGGAGGGTTCCCTCACGGTCGATATATCCTAGTCGACTGACTCACCGAAAAAGACATCTTCACGTTCAACTGATATGATGGATCGGTCACTCTCGACCTCCCTTACTCGACTGACCCACTGAGGATGAGCATGTAGCACTCAACCTTTCCCACTCGACTGATACTCTTTCAAGGACAACCGTAACACTCGACGACTCCTGCTCGACTGATTCCAATGTTCATCAACTCGGCATTACGACTTCGACGCTCCTGTAGGCTTTACGACTTCGACGCTCCTGTACAGAAGACCCAACCCACCAATCGTAACACGCATATTTTTGAAGAAGTGATTTGTAAAGAGCGATAGGTAGGTGCCGGTTGTTAATAATCCTATCTCGAAACTGATCCCAGATATTAACGTTTCTGATATCAAATCAGCATATATGTAAGGACGAGTATAATTTTTCTAAAGCTTCTCAAGAGACAGTGAAAAATATGAAATATAATGCAAATGTTCGGAGCGGGCAACATACAGTGCTTCGCAACAATGATCAACTTCATTAGAAAGTATAATATATATATATATATATATATATATATATATATATATATATATATATATATATATATATATATC
>JAYMFT010128095.1:0-13100 GCA_038088735.1 Panulirus argus | reverse complement strand
TCGATTTCTGTGTGTATATATATATATATATATATATATATATATATATATATATATATACATACATTTTTCAAGCTTGGGAGTACTTGATGTGTGCTAACACGTAAATTCTTTTATTTGAATACAGCATAATACCGTTAGGTGGCACGTGGGTAACGTAATGATTAATGCAAACCACTGGCGACTGATATTTTGTTGATCTTGTACCCTGAACACTGTGACCTCTTGAAGGCGTTCCTTACTGAGAGAAGCTTTAAAAATGTAGTGTTTGGCTTACCTGTGTCGTCAGATTGCTAAACTCCTCCGGAGTCTCTTGACTGTAAATGAAACAGACCCCGAGGACAGTCGAGAATCTAGGAATTAGACGTGCTCTGCTGGGGACCCTGCGTCTGATGTGCATGCAGTGGTTTTCTGAAACAGTCTGACAAAAAATTTTTGATGTATATGACCCGATAGTATTTCGCAAATCCATATATCTAACTTCGGAGTGACTTCAGCTTTTAGTTGAAAACACACAGACATGTACTGAAACGGGAATAATTATTGATTGAAGCGATACACAAGGTATTGTTAACAGAGGAGGAATTTAAGGTCATTTAACGAGTGCATGTTTTATTAGGAAGGAAACCATTTAGTCACGTAATGTCCCACAAGAAATATCTATGAAAGTATTTCGTTGAGGAATTACATTTCTCTGTACCATTTATCGGAAAGTATGTTGACAATACGAGGCAGACATTGTCTCTGGGTAAAGATGAACCTGTTTGGTACTCAGTGGAGGAAAAGCGAATCTAAAATGACATGGTGCTAATCTAAGAAAGTAGATGATGGCGTGGAAAGTCTGTTGCTAGAGGAACTGGTAACCTCTGCTGCGGCGACTGGAGCAAATGTTTGGTAGTTTTCACCGTTTGTGGAGGTAAATGACAACGTCTCTCCTAAGGAAGTGGATTTGAAAAAAAAATGACCTAGAAATGATTACTTAGTGACCTATAGTTCTCTAATTCTAACTACTGTACGTAACTCTACGTTATCATCCTTTCAATATGTTTTGTGTATGTAATAATACAAGTAATCGTATGACAGTAGATAAGTATAAATAAAGCATTCATGACTACTCCCTACGAATGTCGTCGTTCACTCTATAAAGCAAACTTAAAGAAAAATTATCATGCATCATATTGGCGAATTTTTTTTTGGATTCCTCAGAGTCGAGGCCCTGGCGCTAAGGATATAAATGTGGTCAGAGGTGTTGTTGCGTCTGTTTGCATTCTTCTCAAACCTCGTCATTACCCGGAAACTAAAGTTGCCAGGCTGCTGCTGCTGCCAACTCCTCTCTCACACCAACAGCAGCAAGCAGCAGCTCATCTCTTGACGCAGCCTTTGCCCTCTAGATGATGTATTTCTGTCTTCTTCATTTTTTTTCTCCCGGCGTTTCCCTACCTGACACCTCTCTCTCTCTCTCTCTCCCTGGTCCTTACGAAATGAGAATCATTTTCAGAATTCCACCACACGCGGTGACAGTTAACTCTTCTCCTTCTTCTTCTTCGGGCTCATCCGGGATGCAGGCGTACAGACAGTCTGACACGCCAGGGGTAGTCCAGCGGAGGGGGCAAGGGGCTTTGAAATAGTACTTGTATATATATATTTGTGTGTGTGTGGTTGCACTCGGAGAACCAGGGGGGTTTCATGGGACGGGCGACCCGTGCGTACTGGGTTTTGACCTGGCAAATTATTTTCTCTCTAGCAACAGCAACAGTGTGTATTAATGGACTGTTTTAAAAAAAAAAAAAGAGGACGTCAGACGCTTCCTGCCTTAAGCTCTCTTAATTAAGGATGCGGCAGTGCATTAGGATGCGTTTTGTATATGTTGTTTTCTGAGCTAGAGGGGGAATATTTTTTTCCTTTTTTCGGAGCTCGTATGTACGTGCTTTCGACTGATAATGCCTTTTCTTTCTTTTTTTTTTTGGGGGGGGGGGCAGGAGTGTGGAGTTGATGAGTGGTGTGTGTGTGTGTGTGTGTGTGTGTGTGTGTGGAGTGAGGGAAGTGGACTCGTACTGGAGACCAAAGACGCCATATAATCTCATGATAACCTCCTCCTCCTCCTCCTCCTGCCACCGATCCCCACCGAAGAGATGTCTTAAGGGCGCCATGTTTTAACAGCATCTTACTTCATGTACCTGACCTTGATCAACCTCGGAGACATTGTGCAATATGGTGCTCTCGGATTTACGGATGTTAGTCAGCTTGGTCTCTTGTCGGTGATATTACAGATGCAATGATCTTTTTACGTCTGACGCGATTTGCCCTTGAGGAATTCTGTGCGTGTCGCTACACAGAGATTGTCATTTGGCCTCGTTTGCTCACTGCTCTTCCGCTGAACGTCTAAAAATAATATTTGGTCAAAAGGTTTCTCAGCTGTAGGGGCATTGTAACGGATCATGATGCTGGCATATCCCTCGTAAGTGTTGTATTGTTCGCAATAAGGCGTATACTGAAAATGGCCTGTGTGTTTGAGTCTTTGGTCCGAGCAGTGGACGTTCACTGTCGTTCAAAATTATTACCACATCCTCCCGATAATATTCCACAGGACTTGGGGTCGCTACTTATGACTAGCTTCCCTTCCTTGAAATATGTAAACAGTGATGACGTTGGACAAAAAAGAAAGAAAATGGGATGCAAGCAATCTTCCCACTGTTTATGACTTCATGAAGATAATAATCATGCTCAGAAGTCCAACAACTGAAGATTAAGAGTTAAAATAATTGTCATTTAACCTACTGTGTACCTTCCCTTCAAGCAAGCAGGGTAGTTTACTGTATAGAAGAATCCTTATAAATGAATCTGCTCGTCTGAATCTACCTCGAAGGTTGAATCAGAATCAGCTCTCGAGAAAACTCTAAATTAGGTGTGCCTTAAGACAACCCCCCCCCCCCAGTTCTGAGGAGTAAGGCAGCTTCATCAGTTTCATAGACATCCTAGAGAGCTTTGCTTGCTGCTCTCTGTTTCAAAGGTCACGCTGACGAAAGAGAAAATGTCCAGAGATTCAATATCTTTGATTCTTTTGACCAGTTGCACTTTCGTTTCCATCATTTTCTTCCTCTCTTCACCGGTATTCTGTTCACCTTCCTACTATGTATGCTGTGCTGGCTGCAGAAGGCGTTGAATACGCTGTAGGCGCTTCAGTTTTCGACTCCATAAGGAAACGCCTGTGTGCTGACCCGAAAAGTCATTCGGTTTGTGCTTAGGACGTCCCAAGCTCACTGACACCCAAGAGGCGTCAGTGAAAGATTTTATGGTGTTTTTTTTAGGAGAACGAGAGCCCTTCTCATCTCGTTCAATATGGAAGAATTCGCAGGAGCTTCACTGGGGCTATTCCCACTGGCGTGTTCTCTCGTCATTACATACCCGATTCTCATCTCTCATCTGTTAAGTTTACTCTCAGTGCCCCGATAAGTGTAAATCTGGACTGGACTGTGAAATGGGAGGACGTAGTTCTTTTGGTAATGGCTTGGGTTTTTATGGTACATTCATGTCAAGAGGAAAACACCGTAAACATGACTTAGTGTTTCGTCAGCCTGTCGGAAAATCATGAGATGGTAGCCAACTTGGACGAAAAATTCTCAACATTGGTACCAAACCGTGTAGTAACATCTTCCTCCTCTATAACCACACTTGATGCGGTCCATTGGAGGTGGAAAGTCCTCTCATGGCAGCCAGACATGGTTGTCTGTGAAAAGATGTCCTTTGACGGACAGGATCATGTTGAAGCTCTCCATACTTGCTTTGATTGTGTGAAGACTATATATATACTACATCTTCAGAAATGTTAAGTTTTCTAAATTTCACTTTTTATATTTTCCCGATGTTTTTTTTCTGAACATACACTTTTATATCTTTGTTTGCCTTAATATGTTTCCACATTTATTGATCTATATAACTATTGAGTACCCAGACATACACAAACATAAACACACAATCTAGACGTATACACAACTGTTCATAATCATACCAACACAAACTGAAATTTACCATTCATTGTTGAACACGTCCAAGCAACTGAACACACACACACACCCACACCCACCCACACACACACAGTATCAAACTCGGTAAGGTTAATGTAAATTTTGAGGAACACAGTGTTTGACAAAGACTGCTTAATTTGCCCGAACGATATATATGTGCCTCTAAGGAGGCCTGCCAGACGCGCTGGAACAAATTCGTAATGAGAAATAATGACTGAGCAATCATGATGGCGCGAGATGCAACCGGGTCTCTGCAATGCAGCAGAGGAGTGATGGTGGAAAAGTTGATCCTGAGGGGAGACTTGACCACAAGACAATAGACCAGACCAACTCAGATCGACCTGCAAGGTTATGCCCCGGAGGTCGCCTGTGCCAGCACATCACGAAGTGCCTTAAAGGGGGTCAAAGAGATGACACTAACCTGCCATCGAGGTTGGATCTCATCTTTACCTACAGTGACCCTGAAATGAACAGACGTTTATATGGCTCTACTTTTAAAAAAAACCGATCATATAGTGTCCGCTTTGGAATGCGGAATGGAAGAGAAGGTGATGAAGGTTAAGAAGCAGATCCTAAACAAAAAGGAGAAAGGATTTGGAGGATAACAATGATAAGGAACCATGGAATTGTAAATCCAAGACTCTGAGAGCTGAGAGGTTGCTGCTGTGACCCCCGACGACAGATTGAGGAGGCGGATGCGAGCAGTAAGGACTGTGAAAGATTCATAGGAGACACATGAACCGAGCAACATTTAAACGGTACTACGAAATCAAATAACAATAGACCCCCCCAAAAAAAACAAAAGAGACCACACGCAACTATTCTTTCATAATTCTTCTTACGAGAGCATGAGCAATAATGCCTTGGACGAGAGAGGTGTAGTAAATGACTAGCTCGGAGAAATTCGATCGTACCCCAAAGATTTTCCTGACGGTGCTAAAACTTCGAGTGATGAGTCGAAAATACTGAGAAGAGAGAGGAGTAACGTATAAAGCTCAGCTGGGGATAAGACAAATGGCTGATTGGACCTAACCACAGATGATGAAAGTTACTGTTGATTAGAAAAGACGTAACTGTGACCGAAGAGAAGCAGACTGTATTTTACTCGGAAAACTATATTTCTAAGAAATTATATATATATTAAATACCCCTCATATATATGTATGAAGGTGAAATCGCACTTCAGTAGGAGTTCACGTAGTTTTATTCAACAAGTAATTTATTTCAACACATGTGGCACAACACGTTTCGTGGAAAGAATCCAGATACCTTATCAGGTGCCAATAATAACAAAGTTAATCAAATTCTCAGCATCACAACAGGAGCACCGACTACCAGTCTAACCTCGTCTACAACATATCAGACGGTACTCCTGTTGTGATGTTGAGGATTTGAATAACTTTGTTGATTACTGGCACCTGACGAGGTGGATGGATTGTCTCCCCACGAAACATGTAGTGCGTGACACATTCGACTACCATTTCATAACAGCTAGATTACGGACGATGCATGGGGGGTTTAATGGATACACTCTTGAGTATCAAACACACTTACCATGTTATCTTCTTGATGCACATCCATCTCTCTTTCTCTCTCTCTCCCTCAAAGCATTGATTGATCTGTTGTGACCTTCTTGGGGAGAACGGGTCGGTCACTGACGGGGAGAGAGAGAGAGAGAGAGAGAGAGAGAGCCATGGCCTAGTTATTCACCCCTATTGTTGTGCACGCGTGACGCAGCACAGGATGCCTCGATGTCGCCTCGCTTTGTTCGTGATCAGGTTGGCGAGGAGGAGGAGGAAGAGGAGGAGGGCTGTGACGTCACGAGGTGTCACGATGGTCCGCGACGCCTCCAGGTCTTCGTCAGGTCAAACCCACGAGAACCCACACAACCTTCGTTCCTCAAATATATATATATATATATATATATATAGTTCTCGACTCGTTCTCATGTGAAGGAAGGGCATTGGTGTGATGATGAAAAATGATATTCGTGGACATTCTTTTTTCTTTTTTAACGCATCTTTTTTAACGCAAGTCTGTGATCCGTCATGATTGTTATAGGAGGTAAAGGCTATGTGAGTTTTGATCATAAATCTCGTCGGTGTTGGTGATGTCAGTTCACCCTGCTAGACGACGATGAAGATCTTAGGTCGTGGCCTTGAATGAAACTAAGAGTGTTAGACTGTGCTGTTAGGTGACGATGAGGATGTTAGGTCATCGGGGTGACAGCATCTAAGAATGTTAGATTACGATGTTTAACGATGAGAAGGATGTTAGGCCATGGTTTCTGAATGTGTCTTTAAGAATGTTGAATTACATTAATCGTGGTGCAGAGTGACTGACTTTAACAAAAACGTTAGATCGCGTTTGCCTGGTGACGATGACAATCAAAGAATGTTAGGTTGATGTTGCTTGATGAGGATGAGAATGTTAGGTCACGCTGGTGAATAAATGTTGGAACATGGTTCCAAAATAGTGAAAACGTTAGTTTTTTTTACGGTAATGAATGACTCTTGTCATAAAAAGTCGTCATGAATAAGTCCATGGATCTTAAATCTACGGCGTCACTAATACACAGCGTACGGAGTGTTGTTAGTGATAGGGAAGCTGAGGACAAGATAATGCCAACCGTAGGGCAATCCGCAGTTATCAAACATACCCGATAGCTTTGATCAGAGCAGCTGTCTGAGACTGGACCATTCTTAGTCCAACCTTAACAACAGATTCAAATTTCATACGCAGGCGTTTTTTTTTTGAGTTTCCAGTAAGACCCGAGTAACTCTTTCCCCACGAAGAGATTATTGATATTTTTTTTGCGAGAGCGAGAGGAACTTCGCTAACGCCTTCCAAAACAAACCAGACGGATGGAATGTCCTCGAGGCCGTGACGAATGAGTCTGTTTGCGCCTCCGGCGGGTTGAAAAATATAAGGGCATTTCTCCTCCGTCATCTGCTCTCCCTCACCGTTGAAGCTCCGTCCGTCTCCCTTGTGTGTCTTTTGCTACCACGGAACAAGCAAGCCTCTCGCGGTGACACAGTGGTTCCTGTCGCTGTTCGCCGTCCCCTTTCGCGTCTTTAGTATATCTTGTCGGGATGGTGGACGGCGCTGAGGATATTATTCGATGTCTGTAGAGGACGGTTATAGTACGGAAATGATAGACCATAATACACTATAATGTAATATACCGAAATATGTAACATTATATATAATATATACAGTATCATGTACTATAATATTATTTAACGTAATGTAATATAACGTAATATAACACAATTTAACGTAATGTAATATAATAGAGTTAGTGCTGGGAATTTTTTTCAAAACGCTGGATCCAGCAGTGGGTGACCTAAGGATACTTTAGGTCGTAGAGGTAAATGACGCTCAGAACGTAATGTCATGATTATTAATGACGAGAGGGGTCGTTAGATGAGGACGAAGGACTTGCCAGAAATAAAAAAGGGAATTAGATAAGGATGGAGATGGTGGCGGGTGATGTTGAAAATGTTTAAAGTCGTGTTGGTTGACGGACGACGCGTTCGAATTCCGGAGATAGGGCAGTCCAGCTCTCACCCAACCCAGGTAGCTGTTGGTCTAAAGAATGTTGCTACGTATTGGCAGAGAACGGTAGAGTGCGGTGAGGTATTTTGTCGGATGGCGTTACGAGTGTTGGATCGTAGTGGTGGATGACGTTAAGAATGTTACGTCTTAGTGGTGGATGAAGTAAAGAATGTTAGGTGTTAAGTGGTGGATGACGTTAAGAATGTTACGTCTTAGTGGTGGATGAAGTAAAGAATGTTAGGTGTTAAGTGGTGGCTGACGCTAAGAATGTTATAGATCTAAGTGGTGGATGACGTCAAGAACGTTAGGTCGTGGTGATGGATGACGATGAGAACACCGGATCACAATGGCGATAAGGGCGTCAGTTCGTCTCTATGGATGACGATGGAAATATCCAGATTATGTTGATAAATGACGCAGGAAAAACATCCGACGATAATTACGACCTGGAGAAAATCTATAACTTCTGACGATCGGTTCAAAAAAAAAAATCACCTTCGGTCCTGAAGTCCCGTGAAGGATGACATCCAATCATCCAGGAATTACGGAAGATTATGAAGATAATCATCCATGAAATCACTAATTGAAACGCTCAAGAAAGAAAAGAAAAAAAAAAGGAGAGTCTATGAAGGTGCATCAGTAATTACTGACAGAATAATCAAACGAGAAATTGCTTTTTGAGAGGATGAAACAACATTGGCCTTGAGGGATTACGAAGGATCTTTTACGCCAAGACGGAATTGGCCCTTGAGGAGAATCAGGAAAATACGACGTCAAGATTACTTATCGCATAAATCCGGGTCCAGAAGCACTAAATATATTGGCATCACTAAGTAATCAGAGAGCTTGAAGATCACCCCAAGATAAAACCGGCCCAGCTTGTTTTCTTTCTCTGAAATACGAAGCTGTAAATCACACAACGACTGGCGAAAATTTACCAGCATCGCTCAAATTTACAAGGCCCGCATCCCCCCCCCCCCCCTCCCGTGGTGGAGTAGTTAGCGTCGCTGGCTCTTTGCGTCAGCGGGCCTGTGCTCGAGTCCTTGAGGTGTGGCCCCCCCTACCCCAGCGCCGCTGTACCGGAACGGACTGTGAGTCATATCCAAACGTTTTACTCTTTCGAACATTATTTTCATTTTTTATTTTTTCTACTACCGAGAGATGATGATGATGATGATGATGATGGCCGGGTCTTTATCTCCCAGCTACTGAAGCAAGACTGACATTGAAGGCTAACATGGGACTACCATTATTCCTCTGCCCAGAGTAACAGATAGAAAGACTCGTCACTAAAATGAATTACTCCGTTAGATTCCCCAGAACTGCGTTCAGATGTACCACTTTCGGTGCCCTTCGCCGTCACCCAGAGAAGACTAATCACGGCAATGGACATGGCGGCAGTTACTCAGAGAGCAGCACCTCCTAAAAGCTTTACCTTCTCATCCCAACTCAGACACCCAGCGAACAGCTGCACAAAATACTAAGCGTCACTCTTTACATAAAGTCCCGCTACTCCGTAGAACCCAAGCGGCAAACTAAACTTCCTGGGACTTAAACGCCAGTGGCATCAGAAACAAACTGGCAGAAATTCTTGACCAGCTCCGAGAACACAACTTCCACATAGACCCTCATCCAAGAAACCATACTCTATCCAAATCCTTACATCTTATATACATATATACATCAGTTACGCCTCATAAAGGCGATCAGTTCAGCGACAGTAACATGTGAAATACAGCATAAAATTCGTCTTCATTGGTAAGATGTTTATGCCAGCGGATACGACCAGCCTAGAATACCTGGCATGCTAGATGCCTTAAAGAGATGCTTCGTGGAAGGTCTTAAGAACATATGGAATGGGAAATAAGCTACTAGAAGCAGAGAGAAGTTTTTGTCAAAGGTGCAAAGGCATGTGTAAGAATACGAAGAGAGGAGAAAGAATAATTCCAAGCTTTTGATATTATTAAATCTCTTTGTCCAAAAAATTACAAGAGATCAACTTGAAGGGAGATGGTAAAAAGACTCTACAGAGAGAATGAAAATGTCATACGAATTCAATCGGGTCGGGATATTAACAAACTTCAGTCCTTTGGCGAAAGCCGACATTTCTCCTGCTGGTAAAACTCGGTCAAGAAAATGAAATAAAATCTAAGATGACTTTTTTTATGCGGAAAGTTATCCTCTGAGTAAAATCCATGTTTGCATATCCCCATTCCCTAAACGCTAAAAATTTCATATACTGAGGAATAGGATTTAGCATTAGATTTAATTATAATGCTAAAATAGATGTGCGACATTCGCCAAACTTGTACCCAGAGTGAACAAGGATATATTACATGTCGTCACAGGGAGTTCCACCACTTGCATTCTGAAGAACACCGACGAGACACCTCGAATGCCCTAGGAAGAGTACATTGATTTTAACCTTTGAGGTACGATGGTTTTGATCACCGTGCTCCGGGGGTCTTAATTAAGCCATCTGACTCGAGGGGTAAAAGATCGTCTTGCGCAAGATGTACATCCGTCGGAATCGAGGAGTTGTCCACTCATAAGAGCCTGTACTTCCTTATCCTGTGGCTGAGAC
This sequence comes from Panulirus argus, assembly GCA_038088735.1. NCBI lineage: Eukaryota > Metazoa > Arthropoda > Malacostraca > Decapoda > Palinuridae > Panulirus > Panulirus argus. The sequence continues at coordinate 2,933 of JAYMFT010128095.1, read as the reverse complement.
GCGTTTGTCTCCCTTTAACGAAATATCCTTCTAAGCACAGAGATGTTAAGCTCCAGGTTCCTACATTCCCTTTAATACTAATTAGACAGATCATCTTTTCGCATCCGTGAGGAAAGAGAGTTTAATGACCATCCAGAAATTCTCCTGTCACTGCCTTATTCACCTACACACACACACACATGTTGGTAAATGTCTTTCTTATATCTTGACGTCCCAGACAACGTTCTACTGGCTGTGGGTACACACAGCAATATGGTTTTTAAGCTTACATCCGAGATGGAACTCGGCAACACTCTTACACTCTTTGACAAGGTACTAAACCATTCGGATAACTTCTCTGTAATATCAATACCGTGAGAATCGGCAATGAACAGCTTCCACTAACTTCGTGGTAATTATTCCCGTTAATTTCAAGTGCAGTGTCATTAACCACACACCCCCCCCCCCAAGCATTCGGAGCAGCCCAGATGCGTTCTGATTATTTTCGTTCTTGCAAACTGCTTACTTGACCGACTCCTCGTGGAAATTTTTTCGTGATCATATACATTGGTAAAAAGAAAAAAAAAAAACCCTCTTGATTAAATCAAAAGGCAATTGTGTGTGTATTAATGAGGAGTATGCCGACGGAACTTCTATAAATATTTCTCGAGCGTGTACTTGGGGATGGGGGGGAGGAGGGGGTCGTCTGGTCTCCCAGCTTCGCATTGCATGAGTATGATATTATGCTCAAAGAATTTTATCCATAATGATCTGCGGGGGGGGGGGCATAGTTTTTAAAAAGAGCGGAGGAATTCTTTAAAGAACTATCGAGAGACCGACTGATGAGGCAAGTGACGTGAGTTCTTCAGTCGTCCAGGGTATATGAATATATAAATACATATATATATATAGCTGTGACTCCTGCCAGACATCGTACAATGGCAAGAGACGAAGAGGAACGCTGGGAAGAAATACTACTTAATCCAGCGACGCAAGAGTTTTGCGTGCCCACTCAATACACAAACAGGCCAGTCAGTAAATGCATCATCAACGTCGGAAGCAAAAGAACCCAGCTGCGGTCTCCCTCTTCTTCCTCTCGAGTCTCCTGCTGCTGCTAGCAGTACGTCGGTCGATCGAGGAGAATCTTCTCATCATCAGATCCTGAATGACACACTCTCTTAGACCCACAATTTGTTTTAAATGAGAGAGAGAGAGAGAGAGAGAGAGAGAGACAGATCCACGACTCGGTGGGCCCTTCTGAAAAGAGATTATATCTATCTGCTTTGATATATATACATACACACACACACACACATACTTTTTAGTCTTATTCTTATATACGTAGTTACATGTAAATTGCAGTTTTACGAAGCTTATTACAAGGTCTCTGAGAAGTTCGTAATTCTTTCCTCCATCCTAGTTTTAACGAGTATGGTTTTGTTCTGGCTTATTTGAAGGTGGGGGAGATAGAATTTTTGTACTAGTAACGTATCAACAATATGCTCACCCAAACTCTTGTATTATAATTCTTTATCAAGTTCGACTTTTTAAACAGTAAAAGCTTATTTCCAAAGTAGGCAAGTATGTAAATGCATATACATGAAAAAACACACATTTACAAAACGCAAACACGTACATACACAAAACACAAGCAGATAGGATGTCCAAAAAGAGCACGCACTCAGAGGCACAAAGAGAGAGATCGCAAAATTACACACGGAAACACACAAAAACAAAGTATTCAAAGACGAAATTAACAAAAATACACACACACACACATACACACTCTAACTGGCCGCTGTGATGTAGTGGCAAGTGGTATACACCACTGGCAAGAGCCGGCCCGGGGTCACGCGCCCACCAAGGTGTGTGGGTCGGTCCACAAGCAAACCAGGTGTTCATCCTTCCCTTGGGGCTGGTCGATAAATGGGTACCAGGCTTAGACTGGTGTGTGTGTGTGTGTGTGTACACACACTGTCATGCAGCTCTAGGGAACACTTTTAATTGGGCCCCTACTTGCTTAAGGGCCTTCCGTAAGAATGCAATGTATAGTTGTCTTTGAAAGTCTCTGTTCCAAAGGACCCGACTCACACTTTTATTGGACTGTTCGTAACACCATCATGGACACGTTTCCTGCCGCCCTCTGCTGGGAAAACTTCGCATCATCCTAGGTTTAGACGTTGCCGTCAATGTCCAAAAAAAAATTTTGTGAACGCGTGACATGGGTTTCCGTGTTTGGGTGTTCTGCTCTGAAAGTATCGTTGGTGTTCTCTCTCTCTCTCTCTCTCTCTCTCTCTCTCTCTCTCTCTCTTGTACAGCCTCGAAACATCCTGGGATTTCCCTCCACACCGGTAGTTTTAGGCCTCTCCTCCCACTTCAGGTATCCTGCTCAGGTGTCCACTGAAAAAACATAGAAGACGAATGATTAAAAGAAAGAGAAGACGGACATCTATCGCACTAGATAAATCAAAATATTGCAGTAAGTGTTCAGTATGAATTTTAACTGTAACGTTCGGTAAGATTCTTGCATTTGATGAACGAAAAAGGTACACCCCTTGTATACATTTGTATACATATGGGTGACTAGTGCCTATGCAACTGGAAGCGAGAGAGGAGTGCGGAAGAGAGGCGAGTGCTCCGGGAGGAGCTGCGTGTGTCAATTTCGTTGCGAGGGTCGAGCTTTTTAGCGTTGGGTGATTTGAATGCGAGTGTGGGTATTGCAGAAGTTGTGGGGGTATCATTGGAGGTATGGGGTACTCACTGTTGTGAGGAGTAAAAATTCTAATATTACATTGGTAATTTGGGAAACTTAGTTTAAAATGAGGGACTTGCATAAGTGTACGTGACTGAATAGGAAATGTTTTTTTTTTTATGTTGAAGGCTCCAGTCACGGACAAAAGTCCACATCAAGGCCGGGCCCTAATTGAAATAGAGAGAGAGTTGAGAAATTGGGA